>SNQJ01S0014527.1:14548-29747 GCA_010110895.2 Picea sitchensis | reverse complement strand
AGCCTCGACAAGACTAGACTCCCTTTCCATGATCCACGCAGGATCATGACACAAACCTCAAGAGCCAACTAACCATTCCACATGGTCAAGGTTTGTGTTCCAGGCTACTCAATCCTTGGCCAGAGGAGAGTATCTATCCACTGCCCCTTGGAGAAACGTCCACACTCCTCTCTACAAGGGTGGTTACACCCCTCTCTATGAGGGTATTCTAGCATGTCTCTAGAGTATCCAAAACTCAACACTTGGATAGAGGCCAACCTTGGAAAATTTCACATTCCCCTTCTCTACGGAGGTATCTTCCTTTCTCCTCTACGAAGGTCTCGCTATGGGATTTGAAAAAAAATCTCTTGTGGTCCAAAACCTTTCCATGGTATAATACCATGCTACCCATCTATTGGGCACCATCCATCTACTGGATAACTTTCATCTTGATCAAAATATCTCATTACTCATCCACTGAGTAAATTTTTTTGTGGACCACTGCTTTCCTAACTGCACCAAATCAAGATACTCTATTTAGAACTCAAAGACATAGCTCCCTCTTACACCAAACTAAGATCTTCTTTAACTGTGTAACATCTGATAATCATCACCCTTGAAGTTCTCTTTTGTAATATCTTGGGTGCCTTCTTGAGTTTGAACATTTCTTTCTTTCTGACTTCATACTGGATCAACCTGCTCCCTCTGCATCTATAAGAATGGTACTAGAGCAACCTGTAGTTACCTGCATCTTATCAACTATATATGAGTATCGAAGTAGGAGACTGGGTATTTGTGAGACTTCAACCTTACAAATAGTTATCCCTTAAACAACATGGGAAGAATAAATTGGCTCCAAAGTTTTATGGACCATATCAAATAAATAGAAAAATCAGTCACGTAGCTTACCAGTTGGATTTACCAGATAAAAGTCGTATCCACAACGTCTTTCATATATCATGTGTCTTCGGGAAACAAAAAAAGACACAAACTATACTTCCTATGTTGGATGAGGAAGGAAGAATCATTTTAGAGCCCGAAGCCATTATTGCCACCCGAGAAAAGATATTACGTTCTCGAGTAATCAAGGAATATCTGATTAAATGGAAAAATCTACCGAAAGAAGACGTTGCATGGGAGTTAGAGAACTTCCTCAAGTTACATCCTTCTTTATCATTACTTTGAAGACAAAGAAAAATTTAAGGGAAGGACAATGTTACAATAAATAAATAATATAATATAAAGACATTAAAATAATAAATAAAAGTAAATTAAACATTAATGTAATAAAAGGTCATGACTCTTCATAAACCCATAAAGGGCATATATATAGGCAGGCTCTATCCTTGTAATATCATCATTACTTTACAATCAAATATATATATATATATATATCTTATTATGGATTTAGAGTGAACTGTTCATTACGAGCCCTTGTGTCCTTCACACACACACACACACACACACACACACATATATATATATATATATATCTTATTATGGATTTAGAGTGAACTGTTCATTACGAGCCCTTGTGTCCTTCACACTCATGTGTAGAACACATGTCATGCATATTATCACAGGATTTGTACTTGTGAAAATCCCCACTCCAAGTCCTCAAATCTTGCGTAACTACAGAAGATCCTACCATTATCACCTTAGTAAGAACTTCCCATGTTTTAGTGATGGAAGAGGTCCACCACAAGGGAGGGTTCTCTGGTGACCTCTAGGGATCAAAGTAGCAAGTATAGTAGCCAATCCTATCGCCCCCTCTCTTGGCCACCGAGTAAAAGGCATAGGTCAAGGAAAGATAAGAGGTATAAAGTTGTTTGAGTAACTACCCAGAACAAGAACATTTTATAACATGTGTATGATTATTTCCAAGTTCAAACAAGAAATAAATTTCTCTTAAAGACAGTAGACATGAAAAGTTGCTATGGTTGTTATGAATTTGCAACAATGAACAATAGTACAACAACAGTAAATAAGTTATAACAACAACAATAATTATTGATAAAAAATGCAACAATTGATAAGGAAAACTTAGCACAAATCCACTAGAACAATATCCAATTGTTAGATGCAATTTTCAGAATGAGTTATGTTATCCCCATTTTGTGGGATAACTAAGGAGATCATGTCTCGAGGCCCTCAAGTTGCAGATATGGAGTGTCGAGAGACTACATGACCAACAGTGTCCACTTGCACATACAAAAGCTCGCTATGTCACCACATTTGATCCATTGTCAACACATCCACCACACCAGCTAGCTTCTGGAAGGCAGAAGGGTCTTGCTCCATGTAGTAAAGTCAGGTATTGTGGCAGGTAATCACCCTAATATTTAAGGCATTTAAGCATGTTGTATTTGAGCTACTTTTGATTATAGAGCGCTTGCTTGGACATTATACCTTTGACCTTGTTTCACCTTGGTGAGTGTCATAGATTTCCTAGTGGGTGGCCAACCATTGGGAAATGTGTGACTGGGGGTCCCTTGAGGGGTTATCATACCATTCCCGACCATACTTACCACTTTCCACGCATTACATTCCCATCATATTGCCCTCTTCTAGGTCCTTTGAATTTAGTGACCCAAGAAGGGCATATACCTCATTCCATGGGAAGAAGGGGTTGAAGGCCCAGAGGGATTGTTGTTGGATAAAAAGATAAAATCCTATATATAGACCTTCTAGATGCTTCGCCAAGGGATCCCCCGAGAAAGCAATGAAATGCTTCTCTGTAAGAAAAGGGGGACCTACAAAAATAAATGATAATGAATTCTTAAGGGGTTAGTTGGAGGATAGGAGGTTTCATCACGAGTCGACCTATCATGATCATGGTTATTTAGTGGTATGACATTACCATCATATGGTCACCAAGCCAGGGAAATGGCTCTCCGTTGCACAACTGAGAGAATGGGGGTCTCATCACAAACCATCCTTCTCATTTTCGCGAGGTACTTGTGAGTGACACTATCATTATTTGGACACCACGCCAGGACAATGGCCCTCAACTCGTTCCTTAAAACATGAAAGAAACAAAGAATGGCAAGAAGATGGGCTTGGAGAAAATGCATTGCAAACGAAGGTGTCACACCCTCTACAAATGCACCCATTAATGAGATAATACGAGTCCTTGTATGTCATGAAACTCAACGACCTATGAAGCCTAAAACCCCTTCCACCTCATCATCCATTACATGACCTTGAAAGGCCATCATTGGGAGCATCCCCTACTTGAGGGCTTTGGTTTAACCAATAGGACTCCTATGACACCCCTCCCACACTTAAACTTGGTCAATTTTATAGGGTTTTAAGCGTTTGTTTAATTTGATGAGGTAGTTTTGATGCACATGTTTAAGTTCCTTTCTTATTAGACGTGGTTTACACTTGTCAAGATATCTTTGACTTGAGATCTTTGGAGGGTGTACCCTTTTGTTTTGCAGGACCTTGTTGGTGGACAGTTTTGGAGGAACAAGCCTAGCTTGGGCTTCGATGGGGCTTGAAGCCCACAGGTTGGATGCCAAGGACCCACATGTCGGATCACGATGACCTGCCTTTGGAGGCCTAGAAGACATCATTGATGACATGACCTAGCTATCACATGCCAAACGTTTTTCCTAGGAGAGGAAAAAGGTCATTATGGAGGCTTGATGTCACCTAGAGGGATAGGGTTTGGTCGTGAAGGTGTTGTTTGATGACATGTGGCACGTTTTGAAGGAAGGAGGCTTGAAGACGAACTTGGATGAGTGACGAGTGGCCTTTGGAGGCCTATCCATGCATCTACTACCCCAACGACTTCTTCAAAGTGCCAAAACGTCCCTTAAAGGGGTGACGTCACCTTGTTCTAGGTTTTCTTTTGTGTAAAAATGAATTTTAAGATGAATTGTTTAATATTATTTTGAGGAAAGGGGTAAGATAAGGGTTGTTGACCCCTTATCTTATGTTTTAGTCTTTCTAAGTGGACAAACTATGTGATAGACATTTTATATAAATAGAGATCATGAAATCTCATTTTGAATGATAAATCTCCCATTGTGAAGATCTAAGGACTGAAATTTTCGCTACCTTGAATCTTTTTGTTCTCTTGTGCTATGGTATGGTGCCTTCTTTGGTTATGGACTACATGATGATGATGCGCTAGCTCTTGGAGGTCTTTTTCTGGCTATTTGTGGTGGTTTATCTTCGCATGTTATGGTTTATCTTGTTGTTATTTGGATTGGTAAGACATTTTACTTGTTGCTATCATTTGTAATTCAAGCTCAAGGTTGATTTTTTATAAGGTTAAGTAGGAAGTATAAGTGCATACACCCCTACTTTAGCTCCACCATAATTTTAAGCATAGAATTATTGTTTGCAAGGGTTTGCTAAGGAAGTATAAGGATATACACCCCTTCGTTTAAACCCTAGCTAGGTTACTTGCCTTGGGGAATAAGAGGATTTATACCCCCAAGGAGGTAGTAGATCTAGCTATTTACTTTTTGACCCCATTAACCCATCAATCAAAGGCACTAGTCATTGCAATGGTAAACATGATAAGTTGAAGTTTTGAGTCTCTCTCATTTGCATATTGTTCCTTGAGCCCTAGGCCATCTTGCCTCATTAAGACGTCCTCTTTCACCCACTAAAACTTGTTTATGTAATAAAACTAACCTACAACCATTAGGGCTGCATAAATCTAACTCTCTAAACCTAGATAACTCCTAAACTAACCCTATAAATTAGCTATAACTTTTCCATAACAAACAACTAACCCTAGCACACGTTTTGGGCTAGTTTGAGGTTATTTTCATTGGCTGAATTTTCTGTTATAAGGTTTGGTTTGCTACAGCCATAAGGCTGATAAATATCACTGCAGTAAACTTTTTGTAACAACCTTGCTTTTATGCTATAGTCTTGCTCTTTCATTATGGAGTTGAACTAGTCTTTACTAGCCTGTCTCTTGCTTATTCAACTAGACTTTTAGCACTCATTTTGCAGCCCTTATTATCTTTTATATGTTGATATATATCACTGATTATTGTTGCAATTAGGGGCAAAAAGCTTAACTTGCTTGTCCACCTAACATATTGCATTGTATACTTGATTTTCCTTGTGTCTCGGGCAACTATTTTCTCTTGACAGGTCACTCAAAGCATTGGCAACTTCAAGCAACCTTGAAGAATCATTACCAAGCTCTATTTACCATCTAGAAACTTGACCTTTAAGGGCATCCATTAATACATCTTATTTTCCGTCTCAATCCCCCCCTAGGGTCATCGGGATTCCCCCCTTGAGGTGACTACCTCACCTCTAAAGTGATGGAAACACCTGCCTAAGGTGACAGTGGGTAGGTTCTCTCTTAGTTGTCTCCAATTGGTGGTTGGGTCGGGCTTTTCCCAACTTACAACTTGTGCGATAACAAGTTAGACCAACAATAGATGAGTGTCTGCAGCAAATTAAAGAGTTATCAAGTGGTTGTAGAAAACTTTATTAACAACAAAAAGTTATTGAACAAGTTTGCAAGTGTTAGTGTTAATAAAGTTAGTAGAGAGCTTAAGAGAGTTGAAAGAGAGTGTTCATTGATCAATTTCACCACAAGATAGCTATGCAACTAGTGCCTTAGGGCTATGGAGTCTTTATAACAACAAATGCAACAATACTTGAAGATTTAACTAGTAGAAACCAAGAGGTAGGGTTTAAAATCCAAGGTGCTAGCACATTAGAGCCTTATGGCTTAAACCTTAAGGAGAAGGATTGCTAGAGTGCAAGCACATTTGGGCTCTAGCAACCTTTTCTCCCTTACTGATTCTTTAACTAGGATAAAATCAAATGTCTAGGGATAAAATCCTAAAGTGCTAGCACTTTAGGAGTCTAACCCTAGCAAGGATTCCTTCACAAATTTTGGAAAAAAATAACATTGTGAGAGGAGGAAGCACTTATGCTCCTTTCTTAGGTTTTCACCAAGAAAGACGTCTAGCATGAAAAAGTATAATTTACATGAAACATTAATAGGTAAAGATAAATTGCAGAAATTTCACTTCACCAAGATACCATGAGATAAAACACTAATTGCAGAAATTCCATCCAAGAATCAGCAAAAGAATCCAAAATTTGACCCTCCAAGCATAGTGAATAGGTGTAGAAGAGATAGATAGCCCAAGAGAGTGAAAATTTCATACTTAAGTCTCTCAAGTGAGAGTTGTGATGATTAAAAATGAAATGTGAGGGTGGCATATTTATCTAAGGCCACCCTAAACCAATTTGTCCACATAACTTTGTCAACTACAAAATAGAAGAGGGGTCAACTACAAAACAGAAGAGGGACGACCCCTTAGTTTTCCTCTACAATATGCCAAAAAATGAAAAATACATGAAATAAAACCCTAAACGAGTGACATCATATGCTATAAAGGTGACATCATGTTCAAGTGTGAGACGTCAAGACTCAAGGAGTGAATCATTGGGCCTCCAAAGGCCATGTGTCATGCCTCTAGTGCACAAGTGTGAGGCAAGTTGTCTCCTCATCCCAAACCATATCCACTCATCTTTGGAACCATGCAATCCATCCAACCCTAGCCTTAAAGGATGACATCAAGGCTAGAGGGTGACATCATAGGTCTCCAAAGGCCACACCCAAGTGCAAGAGGGGTGTAGACTCATCCTCAAGTAATGTCAATGTGCCTCTAAAGGCAACATCTGCCATCCTTTGTGCACAAAGGTTCCGAGTGCCCTGCCCAACTTGTGGCCTTCTTAGCCCATGTATGTGGCATATTGACCAAAGCTGCTCAAACCAAGCCCATCAGTCCATCGTCCAAGGTCCCAAGGATGTGAGAGGCACTATCCGAGGGTGTTGAGTCACTAGATGACTCACTACTCTCCATCACACATGCCAAAGTCCTGCAATAAGGCACAACATCCCGAGCACAACCCAAGATGTCCCTCAAAAGACCATGTTAGGGCCATTCAAAACAAAGAAGAATATAAGACAAAGAAAATCAATGTTCATAAGACATGTTAGTCCTTAAATCATGCAAAGTAAGTTGATGCATAAGATACAAGCCATGTGAACAATTCACCCCAGTATCCCCTTCAAGTATCACCCAAGCCCAAGATGTTGTAAGGGTTACCAAGTTTATGTATGGGAGGGATTTCATTCGACCTTATTAGGTGTGCCACCTAGACAAGAAACAAATAACACAAGTAGAGGGATAGGTCTCAAGAGTGACAAGGGAAAGTAAAAACCCATCAAGAGTAAGTGTGAAGATGTTTATGGTTTAAGGCTTCCTTCATGGCTTATGGTGTCTATCTCTATGAGCGCTTCTGTTGAGGGTGTGCTTTCTCTTGAGTTACCCAATATTTGAGTGCCACCTTTTTCCAAACCCATTCATTAGCCATCTTTCCAATCCTTGCTTTCATTTATAATTTTCTTTGAGGGTCCCCCTTTGTGGGTTTCCAAGCTTCAGCTTTACTTTTTTGGGACCAGGGCGAGCACTGAATGAGTAGAGCTCAAGTTGGGCCGGCTTTTGATGGTCCTTATTGGTTATGTTCACTTTATTTTTATCATCATTTTCTTACTCTTTTATAGCAGCTGCAATCTACCTCCAAACCTGTCTCTGATGAGGAACCAACCTTTGGCTCACACAAGTGCTCAACCTGAGTAAATCTCTTAATGTTAACTAAATAATGCATGTTGGCTCTTAACCCTCAAGATTTCCAAGGGTGAAAATCTAGGGGTCAACAGGACAACAATGCTAAGTTGGCATTAGCCAACTTGGATCTTAATGAACCGGTGTTACAACTGGTCACTTTTGTTGATGGCGATCCTCTTGAGGGGTCATCCTCCACACCAACATATGTAGAGATTGGATTGGATATAGAGGAGGAGGATGGAGGAGAGAGTAGTAGTAGTGATGCTTATTTTGATGATTCTAATATGGAGGACTATTCACAGTCACGAGCTATGAGATTCTTCCATCTATGGTTCTAGTATCTACCATATTTTGTATTTGCAATGGGCATTTCCACCAATAGTATCAGTGACTCAGTATCTATGTAATAGACTTAATGAAAAAACTACATTTTATGATTCTAATTTCTTGTGTGTTTGTCATTTGATCATCATGGATGTAGTACTAGTAACTACTAATTAGTTGTATGATTGAATTTGTATCATGTAAATGTTATAGTTTCTAACCAAAATTGAATTTTTAAGTCTATATTTCATTTTTGTACGTGTGATTTGTAAACCATGTCCTTTGTGTCTTGTTTCCGAGGTTGGCGTGTCCCATGTCGGAAGACTCAAATTTTCATGTCCTTCGAGTCTCATGTTCTTGTGTCATGTGACTTAGTAGATAACTATAGGCCACCCTATAGATAGCGACTAGTTAATTCTGAATATATGAAATTAAGACAAGAAGAGATCTTGGTTAGACTAGATGGATAAAGATGGGGTTTCCTAATGAAAGCATACACATTATTTGAATTTTTGGTAGTAGAAAGTTTGTGTTCACGGAAATAGCCCCAATATAGGACTACTTTCACTAATCCTCCATTGTTTTTACTAATCCTTGAAAACTGAGATCTTCATCATCTAGAGAGATGTTGAATTTAATGCAGTTGCAAGAGCCATTCTCCTGGAGGATGGCATAAGAACCTAGTTGTGGACTAGGGCCCCCAGTACACTCCTGGGGTTATTGGTCTGGGACCAAGCAGTTAGAGCCATGGAAAAAAGACCCTTGTATGGACCCCCAGTAGATGACTAGGGTTCTTGGTCTGAGACCAAGTAGTAAAGACCCTAGATGTATTCTAGGGCCCCTGGATATGTTACAGGGAATCCTTGCCCTGAGCTTGGATTGATCCTTGGATGTGTTCCTTGGTGGTTGATATAAGTCCCTAGAAGTGTCTATGGCCCCTGGATGTGTTCCAGGGTACCCATGCCTAAAGCATGGGTACCCTTGGTCTTGTACCTTGGTGGGTAAGACCCTAGATGTGTTCTAGGGCAACCTGGTCTTTGAACAGGTAGATCTTGGTGTAATACCAAGATGTGTTGGTGTGTGATCCTCTTCCTCTCTCCCAGGATGGTCCATAAGACCTAGGAGAGACCATGAAGATGGGCATGGCCACATTGTGTGATGTAACCCTTATGCAGTGATGATAAAGTTTATTGGTCACCTTGAGAATCATATGGACATATTTTTCCACTAAGAAAACCCCTTTGTCCTTCCTAACCCCTTGTTTGATTTTCACCCTTTGGTTTATGAGTTTGGGTTTGAGTGGGGTTTGTATTTTTGTTTTAAGGCTTAGTAAGATTAAAATGGAAATATTAATTAATATTTATATTAAATTAATATTTATATTAATTTATATGTCATTATATTAATTACTATTTTATTTCCCTAAGCCCTAGCCTAAAACTATAAATAGAACCCCTCCCTCTCTTCTATTACACTAACACTCACTCTCTCTTATGCTATGTGGCAGATTGCTCTGAGATTTCACTCTAACTATTGCGGCCTCCCTTGACTATTCAGTTCAGTTTCATTCTGGGTGCTGGAAAGTGATTGTGTTGAAGGTTTGACTAGATGTTGTGTTGAGGGCTGTCTCTCTTCTGAGTTCTAGCTGCTGCCAGATCCATCCTTCATCTGTTCTGCCCTATTCTAAGCTATTGCCACTCTTCACTCTGCCAACCTTCAAGCATCCGGCCCTCTTCTAGAGGTTGTCGTTCCATTCTTTGAGCAGATCTGGAACTTATGAGGCCTGCGGCCTTTATGTTGAGTTGCTAGTCCCTTACAATAGGCAGTCGTCTACCTTTTTGGACAGATTTGGAACTCCCAGACTTTCTCTCTCTTTCTGTCACACTTTTCTTCATGCAGATTTCTCACTCTGTGTGGCTGGGATAAGGGTTTACTTTCAGAAATTTCAATTTGGGGTTTGTTGTCTTTTCATTGTGGTTCTTCTATGGTGGCATAACAGTCCTATATTCTCTTTTATAGAGATCTAACCCTTAGTGGTTGATCTATGAGTCCAAGACTATATCTGAGCATATATTCAAAGGCTTAACATCTTCACATGTGTGTCAAGCTCCTTCTTCATTACACAGAGGTAATCTTCAGAGGTAAGTAGCACTTCAGTTTGATCTATTTGTTAAACTCAGATCTACTATTTGAAATGCTCAATGTTCTAGATCTATAATCATTCTTGGCTCAAAGATCTGTTAGCTTACATTACTCAAAAACTTTTTGTTTAAGTTCAGATCTATCACTCTGCATATTCAGAAATATTTCTAATGTTCAGATCTAACTGTAGTGTTTTAGATCTACTGTTTTCTTATACATCTATGATTAGAGTTTTATTTTAGATGTACTATGTTCTTATTGATCTAGCTAACAGAAATTTTAAAAGTATATTTTCTGTTATTCTTCCCTATTTCTAACAAGAGACATGTTGAGAAACAAATTGCTCAACACTAACCTTATACAATAATTTAAGTCTCGGCATTTCAGGTGAATCGCCTACAATTTTGCTTCTCTTGTCATTCTCAATTTTGTATTCATTCTTTGTTTCATGCAGGTATCTTTACATTCAATAAACCAAATATTTTTTATTTTATACATTAAGATCTCAGCATATGAAGTTAATCACCTAAAATTTTGTCTCTCTTATTATACTTTTTTTGCTATTATTTTAAAATTTAAGGAAGGGACTCTGCATTCTTTACTAATTTTTTTTGTTGAGGTACAATCTAGTTTATAGGAGGTAAGAATTAAATTTGTCCTGAGCATTTTATTAAAAGAACAAAAAGATTATTTTTAATATACAAAAGTTCATAACCTCTTCCTCCATTATTTATACGTCTGTGTTCAAGTGCATGCCACAGCCCAATCTCGATTTCTGTTTTTCTTTTCGTTGTGAATGAAATGCTTACCAGATACAGTACCTCTATGGACTATTACTGTTATGGTGTTACTCATACCTCTGTGACAAAGAAAGCATGGAACCCATATGGCACTCTTGCTGGAAGGGGAACAACAGCTACTGGTTCAGAGGACATTGTTTTTGCATCAATCACGTTAACTTCTGATTTCCTGTCATGATGATAAATTTTTGGTTGCTCAACCAGTTTATAGGATATAATTAGCAGCCATATAACTTTTTTTGCCTTTATGATAAAAACCTTTCTATCTTCAAAAGCTATTATGTCAATCCAATAAGTACAATGTCAGTATCTTCTCCTACTTACAAGAATTCCAGGAGTAAGAAATATACATACCCGGTATTCTCATCATGGACAAAGCATATCAAATAACCATCATCTTCTTCCAACTCCACATCAGATTCTCTTGGTACAAAAATTGCTTCAGAACAATATCGTCCAGGACCGAACTGAAAGATGCCCTTGACATTGCCTCCAACCTCAATTTGTTCCTTTCCCAATTCAGGTTCAAGTTGGAGGTCAAACTTAACGATCCCTTCCGCTTTAGCCAATGAATCTAGTATAGTTCCATAAACAAAACGTTGTTTCCTACATTTATAGCCAAGATTGAAGGAAAAAATAATCACGACCTTGCTTTTATAGATGAATTTGGACACAAATATGCAAAATGTGTTCTAGAATACTTTTACCAGAAGGGATACATACACACAATTTGAGCAGACCTAGAGGATAGATACTCATGCAAATGAAGAATCCTAAATGTGAAATTTAATATTATGACTTTCTATAGTTACATTTTGACAGGCTACTTCCTCACCTTCCAATGTACTTTTCATTGATACGTGGAAAATCCACAGCAGACTCGGACAGTTTCTTCTGTGAAGCTTCTCCAGTGTTCAGGTTGAAACGCATTTCATATCTGATGTGCACAATAGAAAACAACATGCCATTTTTATCCATTGTTGTTTTGATACATTGCATAAACTTAATCGGTATAAGTTTCAAAATGATCTATCTTCAAAGGATTCTCGGAATTATTTTTAGACATTGAATAGTATGCTACTATGCATCAAATCCGCCATTTGCATCCCTTAATTCAGAGAGACAGAGTAGTGGGGTAAACCACCCACAGTTCATCTCGATAGTTTCCCAGCCTTTTTCTGACAGGCCCTGAAGCCATCTGAAGATCAATGTCTGGCAAACGACAAGTGTAAAGAACAACTTCATCACCGTCCTCCCAAGCATTGGCTGCAGATAATCAATTAAAATTAGAATATGCCATGGCAAGAAGAAAACAAAAATCCTGCCACGGAACTATGAACTCAACTTGAAAGCTACTATTTTGAAGTGGATGCTAATGTAGTCATTCAAATATGATTGAAATTTCAGAGGGCCGGACAAGAAGGAGATGTAAGAGAATAGTTATGTACAACCAATAGAATTGAACATTTGCCACATAACAATACCCAAAAACCATCCAAGTAGCATTAAAGTTGCCGACAACAAAGTGTTACCGTTATGAAAGATGTTACAGTTTGGAAGCTCAAACCAACGAATTTGAACATCATCTTTTGCATATCGGGGTAGTATTCCAAAACGAGCTCTTTTAGTTTGATCAAAAGAGAGAACTGGCTTTCCCTTGGCCATATTCTGAGGTAGATATACAAGTCAGTACATCATATATAGGTAAACAACACTTTGAGCAGAGAATATTTATATTTGATTTAGCTAGATATGAAAAGAGATAAGAGTTTCTGCAGCTCCAATTTTTAAACTTCCTTTCATTTTAATGTTCAGATTTATCAATAAAATTGCTGTCAGCAGTAAGGTCTATTCGAAATGCCAATAAATAGACTTAGGGCTCTTTCTTACATGACACCCTTCTGATTAAGAATGGTGTTTTCATTCTTTTTCAATTACTAGGACCTGGTTTTAGTAGATTGTTTACGCTTGGATGAAATGGAACACACCATATATACTTGATCCAAGACTGACCGATCGACGTGAACATAGGGCTCTTTCTTACATGACAACATTTTGATTAAGAATGGTGTTTTTATTCCTTCTCAATTACTAGGACAATATACTTTTAGTAGATTGTTTAGGATTGGATGAAATACAATACACCATATGTACTTGATCCAAGACTGATTGATCAACATGAACATATTATATTATAAATTACCTTGGGCCGAAGATACAAAGGAAGATCCATGAAAATCGCATAGTTTTCAGTTATTGCAAAATCATGCATCGTGACAGGTTCTGAAATTGTTATTGGAACCGGATCGAGCATATACCCCTCCTTTGTGACAACATGGTAAGTAACAAAGGGAGGAGTAAATTGATAGCCAAATGTGAACATCTCTCCTGCAATCCGATTGAAACAACAGGATCAAATAAAATCCAATGACAGTCTCGAATTCTCACATTTGAAGAGTACTATTGTCTACAAACATCATGAATGAACATAACTAATTGTGCCTCAGATTTTTCTTTACTTACCAGTAATAGGGTCGACCTTTGGATGTGCTGTAAAGGAGTGAGTTAATCTTTTATCATAATCCATCAGCCCAAGAGTTTGTAAATCCCCATCTTCAAGGACCTTCAGAGCATCTGTTAAAACGATGAATTAAAAAATTCCCTTCACGTCTTCAACCAAAACACAATATTATTCAAGGATTGGATTTTCAAATATGTTTAGAGTCCTTCCAAAGATATTGGGGAAAATGTTAGAAATCGTATAAAAACATGTGAACTATATTTTCATTGATTTTGCAAAAACTTGCTTGTATGCATGACCCTAAGCTAGCATCTAACAGATGGTGGAATTGGGAATTGGATATTTTCCTTATGAGAAACATAATGGATCTCATGGTAGTTCCAACTTATGCATAATTCCTAAGATTGTTGACCTGAGAGATGTCATATACAAAAATATGTAGGCATTTGTACCAACTTTTATTGATTTGCAATCTAATGATTATTGTTAGCAGCTGATTACTTCTCTAGGGCAAACTAAGCTAGCACCTAAAGCATGGGGGAGTTTGAGATTTGATAAATTTGTTTGAGAAAAACAATACCCCTGACATTGGTTCCGACTTCTGCCCCAACGCCTGAGAATAATGATGTGAAATTGCCATCAAGGCTTATACCCTCTAGGGTTTGACTGACAAGGTCTATCAAATTGTTTCATTTTATTATGTACCAGTAAACATTTCAAGGCAATGCATTTTCATTGTTGCAAAACTCAGCATTGGGAAAAATTGGCAGAAGTCGCAAACTCGGGAAATTGGAAAAATTGAGAAAAAATCAGCAAAACTCGACAAGCAAAAACTCAGACCCGTAAAACTCAGAAAACGCGACACGCTGAAAAACTCGGAAAAATTTGAGAGAAATTGGAGATTTTTGCAACACAATTTTTTACGGATTCAAGAGGTCAAAATAATTGCATAACACTAGTATGATTCTTAAAGTGGATTGATTTTGTATGACACTCAATTGGAGTCTTAGCACCTGTTGTCGTCCTTATACACACTTGCAGACGTGAGCTTAGTCTGGCTCACTTAGTGTGTCCTTGGAGGCACAATGCCTAGGTTCACAGCCCACACTATCACTTTGATCGGAACCTCTTCCATCTAGGCTTACTCCTAGGGAAGCCAAAGGGGGTAGACCTTAGTTACTAAAGTTAAGTTCTAGGAGTTAGTTTTAATTATTTACAAGGTTTGGGGGAATTCTATTCCTAAGATGCTAAGGCAACCATGAAAGATGCAAGGGTTATCATGAAAAACAAGCCTTTTCCCTAGGTCAACTAAGACTAGTGCCTAAAGATTGGGCAAGGGGTCAACTATGTTAAAGGGTGTTTCGTTACAAGTAGATTACAAGTTACTTACAAAATTACAAAAGAATCTATTAAACCAATGAATATTAGATACAAGTACTTACAAAAGAATTACAAAATCTCTATTCATAAATGAGATATCCACAAAGCACTTGATGCAAAATACTTAAAGAATATCAAAAGTACAACAAGCAAGCTAACCACGTTTATTTTTATGTGTGCAGAATAATAAAGATTAAAGCATTATATCACATTACCACATTTGTGAGGTCATATCAAACACATTATTATCATCACGAGCAAGATCAACAACAACTTAAGAAGATTTAGAAGACTTAGCTCAAATGTTGTTAAGATTATCAAAGATGATCCACACTCTTAATTATTAAACCCCCAAGTATTCTATTAGGTTTGGTCTAGGGTTTAATTATTAGGCTTTCTTAAGATTTATCAAAGTTTTATTAAAG
>SNQJ01S0014526.1:78341-90054 GCA_010110895.2 Picea sitchensis | reverse complement strand
TTTTTCATTAAGTGTTTGGATACATATTTGTGGTGTTTTTCATCTAAAAGAAAAAATCAGTGGGCTCAGTGGTTATCCCTAGCTAAATGGTGGTACAACATATCTTACCATCTAGCCACTTGCACAACTCCTTTTGAATTACTATGCAGACAAAATCCACCATCAGTTCTCTCATACATTCTAGGTGTCTCGAAGGTTTAAGAGGTTGAAAAAAATATTACTGTCCAAGTGGCCATTCTATGTACCCTCAAAGAAAATTTGGTCATGGCTTAGAATCACATGAAGCAAAAAGCATATCAGGGTCACTCTGAACATCAATTTGTTGAAGGGGGCTGAGTTTTTCTTAGTCTACATCCTTATAAGAAGACTTCACTTAAGGTTGAACACTTTCATAAACTTTCTCCTAAATATATTGGTCCTTATACAATTCTCAAGGGTGTGGGGCGTATGGTCTATCAGTTATGTTTTCCCAATCATTCTAAGCTCCATCCTTTTTTTCATGTCTCATGCTTAAATAAAGTGATTGGAACTAAGTGCCACACTCAAACTAGTGTACCTGAGTTGGATGAAGAAGGTTTTATTTGATTGTAGCCACAAATAGACTTGGACTAGCGAGAGCGTCATCTCCATCAGTGAACCATCAAGGAAGTGTTAGTTCAATGGAAATATACAACTCCAGAATATTCCACCTTGGATCCGACCACCATTCTGCAACAATTTCTTCATTTCGAGCCTTGAGGACAAGGTTGTTCTTCAAAGGGGACGACATGTTAGGGATGTAACCTCCCTAACCCCTCACGTAGGTAGAATAATATATTTTCCATGTAATAAAGGTCGACATTAGCTAATAAGGCCTATTTAATAAATGTGAACAAATCAATGTAAGAAGACATAATAGAAGCTTATGATTCTAGAAATATCTTCCTCTAGAATGTTCTTTAGAAGATAGCATTTGTATAAATAAGAGTAGGAGGCATGATAAATCATTTTCTTGAGAAATATTATAATAGATCGATGCTCTGCTAGAGGTTTCCCCCTCGAAGAGGCAAGTGAACATTGCTTTCTATCAATAAAGGTATCATTTATTATATTGTGGTTCTCTAAATTTTGTTGTTCCACTGGTATTTTCTGCAGTATTTATGTTTTCTACTTATTATAATAGATTTGGTACCCAACAACAAGTTACTCATACATGAGAAACATTTACACTATAAATGAAAATTATTACACCATTTTAAAACTCAATAAAGTAGTAGAGAAATGTATACATGTCATAAGCTCCAGAACTAAAGTCTGTCTTTAAAATAGCTTGGGAAATAGTGGATTCTCATTCATTAATTTTATAAAATAATTTAATTTTTTTCAAAAGCAAAAATCCCCTGTACAATTGAATTTGTCTTATTTGTACAAAAGAGGAAAAATCCATTAGTTGGGTACATCTTGTTGGCTATTTGATCCCCTTCTTACATGTTGGATTCCTCTATTGTATTTCCATTTTCTTCTAAATGAGATTCAACCCTTGTTTTGTGTTCGGATCAACTCCCTAATTATTTGAATCTCTTCCTCTAGAATACTGCCACACTTGGCTTTGAATCTTCATCTATTTATTTTCTGCATCTCCTTACATAAGGAGTTCATGCCTCAAAACTTTGATTCAATGTATATCCCTAAGGGAAATTACACCTCTTAAAATGGGCTTTATAAGATGCAATACTCCACCTCATTCTTTTTTTTTATCAATCTTTTGTCCTTTGTAGGAGCCTCGGTAAACTTTTGGATGGATTCTTCATTAATTTTAGATAAAAAGATGGTATATTTTAGTCTTTTGATTACATAATCATCTAGGTCCTTAGATACCTAAACCTATGGAAATAAATTGACTTTTGGTCCAAAATAGGGTAAATGGCCATAATTTCTATAACCCGCCACATTAAAGTAGAATCTATTACCTCATGTGTAATTCCCTTGAGAGCATTGTGAGTTGTCGGTTTCTAGTATCTTAGGATTAAATCTATATGTTCATGTGATTCAGGGGTGAATACAAGATTGTTTGTAGCTATTTCATTTAGGAAAGACTACCAATCCCTCACTTTGTAAAACTATAACTAATCCTACCGATAGGCAACTTCCCATGCTTGAATATGGTTCATGGCATCATCTATACCATAACCCTAGGAATGCACATGCTTTTATCTATCATATAATTATCTTTTTACATTTTTCAATTCATTTTTCACCTTGAAATCATAGTCAATAAAATTCTAAGTCTGATACTTTTTTATTTGTAGTACTTAAATTGGTTTTGTAGCACGTCGATTTTTCTTTCATGATATTTCATTTTATTCTCTACATCCATATATTTATAAAAGATATATGTTGCAAAAAGTAAACCAATATAATCATAGGAAGATGAACTCATATTTCTTGTATCCACCAGTACAATCTCAATGGTGAGTATCACTTTGGAATTCAAGTTGATTCTCCATCTTTTATGCTTATGCCTTATCACTTTCTTCGTTTGTTTATCAAATGAAAAAAATATAGATAATAAACTTCATATATTGGTGTTGGAATAGGGCCATCACCTCCCTCGACCATTTCTACACCAAATCTATTAGCAAAGGTTTGAGTAGTGAAGACTTCTTCCATCAATCAAGAGTCTTATTGCTCCATGTTTTCTTCATTGTCATTGGTTTTCTATGCTAATTATTTCCCTTCGTATATTACCTCTTCTTCTTCAATATCATTCTAATTTTTCTTCCTCACTTGTTATTATGTTCTCTTCTCCTCCTTATCTNAAGAGTCTTATTGCTCCATGTTTTCTTCATTGTCATTGGTTTTCTATGCTAATTATTTCCCTTCGTATATTACCTCTTCTTCTTCAATATCATTCTAATTTTTCTTCCTCACTTGTTATTATGTTCTCTTCTCCTCCTTATCTTTCCCTTTAGCTTCATTTTTACCTAACTCCTCTAGCTTTACTTTTTTTCTTTCATCCTTAGCTTTCAACTTCTTAGCCTCTTCATCAACTTTGGTTTTTTTCTCTACTTCTCTTTTCCTTTCTTCTTCATCTTCTTTATCTTCCCCTTTTTCCTTTTCCTTCTTTGTCGATAATTTAGCTTTGGATTTTACTTCAACTTCTTTTGTCTTCACCAATTCCTCCTCATTCTCGGTAGATTTTCTCTATGTTTTTTTCTCTTCTTCTGGCCTTAACTTTTGTTTTTTTATTTTTCTAATGCTTCTAGTATTATTTTTTCCTATTATTTTATTTTCTCTTGAAGGGATTGCAATTTAGAAATAACCCTTCCATCTTCCTTTTTCTTTCTTCTCTCTTTCTCATCAACAATTAAATGTGTACATTATTTAGAAAATGCAATTTTGTGATGTTTTTCAACTTCATTCTCTTTTCATATCTTGAATGATCAACCTATTTGACACATAATATAGAAGTGTATGAGGTGACCATGTAACACCATAGATCCAAGTATAGGTGGATTATTCATTTAGATACCAATCTCTAATGTCTTTTAATACTTGTATAGATTCTAGAGATGCCATTGGGAAAGGTTTTCAAAATATGAGCTCAAATAATGTCACCAAGAAGTCAACACGGATTATGAAAAATTGAAATTTATACATGTTATTCCACAAGTTTTTGAAGTTTTCGAAATATACATGAATGAGGGAGTTTCTCTAGGGACCAAGACTAGCTTTCTCCACTAATGTGTTGAAAGAACAAACCACATCCAACCGGTAGGAAGAATTTTAACTCCGGGGTCCTTGAGAATGCATATAATTGAGCCCATCCTACAAATTCTTCTAGTGAGTTGAATATGGTAGCATTCCAGTTGAAAATTTTGTCTCCTTTAGTTATCTCATACATCATTGGCACCTAACCTATCCTCACATGAGTTGCATCTTTATCTCCATAGATTTTTCTTATTGATTAAGTCTTCTATGTGTATCTTGACCTAATGAATACAATGGGAAAAGACTTACTAATTAGAGATTTGAAATTAATCATTTCCTCATCCCAAACAATAATGATGTCATAGAAGTTATGGTCACAAGTAAAGACACTCAACCACTCATTGGTGAAGTAGATTTCAACCTTTAGCATCTTCTAGTAAGCTTCAAAATCTATTGATGTGAATGATCAAACACACTTCCCTTGGTCATTTACAAATCTATTGGTGATAACCTCTATATGTTTTATCATATATCTGATCACTTCCCAAAGGGGAATTACTAGAGATTTACTTGTTGCATTGTGTATGAAAGTTTGGTTGTTTTATTATGTGTGAAAAGTTTCTTCAAATTCTATGCTATGGTGAGATTTACTTATTGCATTGTGTATGAAGATTTGATCATTTCATTGTATGTGAAAATTTTCTTCAAATTCTATGCTCGGGTGAATTCTTCTTCTCTTTCATCAAATTTTTACTTAAGCACAAACAAAACTTAATTGAGAGATTGTATCCTATGCTATTATTAGTAAAAAGAACAAAAGAATGATACGTATGCTCACTTTTCTATTTATTTATTGACAAAACTTCTATGGAAAGTTATGGATTCTAATATCAAACCTTTCTATTCATTTATTTATTGACAAAACTTCTATGGAAAGTTATTGTTTCTATTATCAAACCTTTTTGAAATACTTCTGATTAAGGTTACATTTAATAGTTGTTCCTTTTAATGTACAATGTATTCATAACCGTCAGGATAAGCACAAAAAGAGTAACCATCATGATAAGTTCGGATCTCCTGGTCCTTTTCAAGTATCATGTACTAATACCCGTCAAGAAAATGATCTGATTTCCCAAGGATTCTGGCTAGAAAAGTTCAACTCCTGGTCCTTTTCAAGTATCATGTACTAATACCCGTCAAGAAAAGGATCTGCTTTCCCAAGGATCATGTACTAATACCCG
Organism: Picea sitchensis; assembly: GCA_010110895.2. Classification (NCBI taxonomy): domain Eukaryota; kingdom Viridiplantae; phylum Streptophyta; class Pinopsida; order Pinales; family Pinaceae; genus Picea; species Picea sitchensis. The sequence continues at coordinate 85,123 of SNQJ01S0014526.1, read as the reverse complement.
TCAAGAAAAGTTCAACAGTCGTGACGTCCTGCCGGCTTAAAGTATAATGCACTCAAACCCGTCAGGAGCCGATGTTCAAGGACCTTGTAGTTCCGATGTGCTCCGTTACTGCTTTTGTATCTGCGGTGGTTATGCCAGGTGAATACTTTGGGGTTAAGTCTGAGAATACGCAAGTTTGTAAGGGGTTGCTTCTAGGGTGGAGTACGTACTCGAGAACCCAGGGAACCAAACAAATATTGGCGAAGTTGATTTTTGGATCTTCGATCATACTACCTCTGGTGGATTCATTTCCTTTCTTAATTTAATTCCAGTAATTACAACAAACAGATTAATATATAGTACGCATTTTCATGGCATTCTATGTTGAGAATTTCTAGTTGTGGGATAAGTGAAAGGACCAAGAGTACTAAGTCATTGGAAACATTTAGACACCATTCTAGTAGTAGAATTCTTCGGTAGAGACTACAAAGAGAAGCGAGTGCTTGGATGGCTTAATCTTATACAAGTTTCCATCCTCCAATCATCAGAATCTCAAGTGGTAACGAAACTTCACCCTGCAATACAATCCCATTATGAAAATCCCCACTTAGAGATTCTCCTAAAGATGGTTCTGTGCCATAAATAATTGCAGTTTCAAGGCTCCTGTAAGCTACCTTGAGAGCAGTAGCGATAGCTTCCTTTAAAAAGTCCTAATTCTAAGGTAAGATGGCGATACTGAGGCCTATCCATGGGATTTCAATCCTAAGATCAGTTGTGAAACTATGCCTTAACATATCCATCTTAACAACAAAATAAAAGATCAGCACTGAAGATTTTAAAAAATGAAGATTTTTCGTTAAAATGAGAGTCCCAGATTTGTAGTTTGAGATCCACTGTGACCAATTGGACATTCTACATATGGTTTTCTACATATTGGACTGCGTATTTCAAGGAGGGAAAGAAAGAGATTGAGATCATTGCATGTTCAATTTATAACTTGGAAATTCTAATTTAATTGGAAAGTGTATGGATGTGTGATCTACCATTGTAATACAAAATAAAAATGAACGATTTTAATTTGGAAGAATACAGAGATGTCGGGAATGAGTAAATTTAACCCAAAGCTGAGCTGGTTGGATAGCATTCAACATATTGCTAATTTTATAGAACTTGCAATGTTTATAGATCTAGTTTGAAATTATTTATTTATTTAATAATACTTATTTATAAGAACAAATAGTTATAATATATATATATATATATATGATTTTAGGGGTTAAATTTAGCAAATGAGTTAATTTTCAAAAGTTTTTTTTTTTAAAAGATTAGTTAATTTTCATTTTTTTTTAAACCATTCACCCAAATTTCATAGAATAAAATTATTTTACCTTAAGAATCCTCAAAATTGTGTATAAAATTTATAAAATCCTTATAATTTTGAATATTTTTACAAAATTATAATCAAATATTTTAAATTTTATATATTAAGGACTAGTAAGATTAACCCATTTTTGGCTTATGCCTGTAGGATGGAATGGTTCAATCTCCTCGAAAACTCTTTGGGTTTCAATCCAGGACCAATTTCAGATTTGGCCTCATCTTCACAACTAGTTCCTACCAATTCTCCTGTGAATTCGGCACATGAGCCTTGGCCAGTCCAATCTCCCCCGGTCCAAGCTCCGAGTGAAGGTTTCTGCACCAGCCATGGACATCAACAAGAGCAGCCTCACGCCTACTGAGACTGTGCCTCATGCACAAAGATACAAGAAGGCCTTGTAATTCTGCAAGGCCTCATGTTCGAATTACGAAAGGATCTGGACGACCTGTGTTTTCGTTTGGAAGTCTTGGACGAGAAGGGGATACAATTCCTGCAAATGCTTTTAGCCTTGCATGGAACATGCCACCCCTTAGATGGGGAACCAAATGCACCAGGGAACAAACACTTGATACTGGTACCAGCTACGCACAGGTATCTGGAGGAGGAAGCAACACCACCAGCTATGCACAGGCATCTGGTGGAGGAAGCAACACCAGACACGGCTCCAACGCTCAAGGCCACCTATTAAGAGGCATGGCCATGCTACAATCCTACAACCTGAACTACATGGTTGTCTTTCTGCATGGTTTGTTGGATGTTTAGATTACAAGGTTTTCTAGATGTTTAGATTACATTTTGCCACTTGTCACTTTTAGTTATATTTTGTCTCGTTTGACTTATATCAGTCTTAGAGGTTATGACTGATATTTTTTATTTTGAAAAACTTTTTATAAAATTTTAGTTAAAAAAAAATTAACCCATTTAAATATAAATTTTCATACCTTAAATTATATATATATATATAAACAATTTACATATTTTTTTTTATCAAAATTTACTATATAATTTAAATGTAAATTCCTTAAATTTCACTTCATATTAAAATATAAAATAATAATTCCAATAACTTAAAGTAAATTACATATCAAGTACCATGGTAAATTTTTCCAATTATATCCATATCAAGTACAATGACATAACAAAATTTTACACATTATACAAAAAAAAATATAAAAATGAAATTATGATAGAAATTTAACTAATTTTAGTGCTACGGGTTGCTGGTTTTCGAATCTTGAGTATGATCCAATTTTGCATCAATTTTTCCAAAGAATTGCGTTAACTTTGTCGAATCCCTCGAATCCCTAGGGTTAAATTTGTCAATTCCCTCCATCAACTTTGACAAAGTGCTTTCCTATTGTTGATTGATCTATTAGTTAACCTCTCTACTAATTGTATTGGGTTTTCTTCGCCATGGATCCATAATCTACAATGAGGTTGTATGAAGAATACCTCTATAAAAACGACCTTAGCCATGGACTTCTAATCTGCAATGAGGTTGTATGAACAATACCTCTAACAAAACTATTAAAGATGTAAGCAAGAAAGTTTTAGAAGGATTTTTACTTCTCTACCACCTTCAATTACCAAACACTCAATAAAATGGATCACTAATCACATTGTCATTGCTAGCAATAGGAAAACTATTGAAGATGTAAAAAGGCTAGCAATAGGAAAACTATTGAAGATGTAAAAAGGCAAGTTTTAGAAGGATTTCCACTTCTCTACCACCTTCAATTACCAAAACTCAATAATATGGATCATTAATCACATTGTCATTGCTAGCAATAGGAAAACTATTGAAGATGTAAAAAGGCTAGCAATAGGAAAACTATTGAAGATGTAAAAAGGCAAGTTTTAGAAGGATTTCCACTTCTCTACCACCTTCAATTACCAAAACTCAATAATATGGATCATTAATCACATTGTCATTACTAAACCACAAAGCAATAGGGTGTAAAAATTATATTCTCTCATCCCAAATCCCTATTTATTTAATATATAAAACTCCTGCCACATGTACCACCCATGAAAAATTACAATTTACTAACTATCTAAATACTTAATATGCATCTTTACATTTGTCACTCACATGCAACAATGTACATGTATTTACCATTTAAAATTTAGAAAATAAATAATTTTACTCACCCACCCTTCCTTGACTTCTATATTTACTCTCATATGTTTACTTTTTATTTTTTTGAGTTCTATATTTAAGAAAGCAGGGATAGGTGCAGTCGCATTCGATCGAGAGCCGGATACACCAGTAGGAAAGACAGAGTGCCTAGAACAGACTTACCGAGACAAGGGACAGTTGAGCGAAAAGCCAGCCCATATAGTAGGTAAACGCCGCTAATGAAGGATTTCCACTTCTCTACCACCTTCAATTACCAAAACTCAATAATATGGATCATTAATCACATTGTCATTACTAAACCACAAAGCAATAGGGTGTAAAAATTATATTCTCTCATCCCAAATCCCTATTTATTTAATATATAAAACTCCTGCCACATGTACCACCCATGAAAAATTACAATTTACTAACTATCTAAATACTTAATATGCATCTTTACATTTGTCACTCACATATGCAACAATTCACAATGTTATTACCATTTAAAATTTAGAAAATAAATAATTTTACTCACCCACCCTTCCTTGACTTCTATATTTACTCTCATATGTTTACTTTTATTTTTTTGAGTTCCCATATTTAAGAAAGTGGATAGGTGCAGTTGCATTCGATCGAGAGCCGGATACACCAGTAGGAAAGACAGAGTGCCTAGAACAGACTTACCAAGACAAGGGACAATTGAGCGAAAAGCCAGCCCATATAGTAGGTAAACGCCACTAATCTCCTATGATTGCTATTTCCCTATCTTTTAAAGCTTCCCCGGAATAAGGCCCGATCTGCCGCTTTAGCATTTTTTTGTTTCAAAACCCATTGGGTTAGGATAAAGGGCATTTTGAACAGTGCTTAGCTTAGGTCGACTAACCAGACCCCGATGAGATAGCTTTCTTAAGGATTGGCTGTCCTACAACCCATGCTTTCCATGCCATATGCTTCCTCCAATACTGGAACTGGGGCTGCCCTATATAGTCAAGCCCGTTCCTCAACAAGCTAATTAAGGGAAGTGGAGGCAGTCTCTATCTGTTAATAATTCGAGATATCGGGGTCGGGTCGAGGAAGTAGCAAGAGTCTCCGTAAAAGTGGAAGGAGAACCCCAAGTGGATTCGAGTATTAGGCGAACTTTCACATGCACCATTTGTCACTCACATGCAACAATGTACATGTATTTACCATTTAAAATTTAGAAAATAAATAATTTTACTCACCCACCCTTCCTTGACTTCTATATTTACTCTCATATGTTTACTTTTTATTTTTTTGAGTTTTTTATTTTTTTTTGTTCCGTGAGTAGTTACATGTCTTTTTTATTTATTACCTCTTTTTACTTTAACTTTACACTACATTTTTTTATCTCACAATTCAAATTGAGTTAGGATTCTCATTCCTAATTCTTCTCCAAGACTTATGGGTTCTCTTGAATTAAATTTTCTCTATCAATTAATTGGTTTAAATTAATATCATGCACACCTTCATAACCTATGCCTTCATCTTAATATTTTTTTATTTATTTATAAATTTATCATGTATAAATACTAAGGATAAATTATGTTATTTTAGATTATTAAATTAATTTCTCTTTTCTAATTAAAATACATTAGATTTATTATTTTCTCCTAACATGAAATGCTTAGAACACAATGTTTTTTTTACAATTTAAAAAAAAAATCAATTTCCAATTTATTATTTATTGACAAATTTTAGTAAAGATACCAAGGGTTCCATGTACGACATGCCCTTTAGAACTTACTTACAATATTCCAAGGGTTCCATGAGTGCATTCTCTTCAAATATCTAACTTTTGATTGATGCGGAATGGTGCAACATTGGAGACATTGTTAACTAAACTTTGTTTCCCTTATTGAGGGACTAATGGTTACATAGAAATATCGTTTTCATCTTATTATATTCCCCTTAGTTAATTGATCCTCATGAGTGACGGAGTCTATGACCCACCCTCACAACGACGTAAAACCCACGAGTAAAAGTGTCCTTCACTTATCAACTCCAACCACAAAAGGAGTTCTAGTAGGTGGAAACAAAGATGTTTCTCCACCTCTCCTTATGGTACCTAGTATACCTCCATACAACCCCATTACCCATGTGTAGATCGATCAGAAAGCATGTTCCCTGTGCTTTCATTCACTACATCATTTCATCAATAATTTCATAATTCACATCAAATATATGAGACATATTCACAATATAATAATGTTTCCCCACTCAATCTAGAGTCCAATAACTTTTCGATGAAATTCTATGTCAATGTGTCCTTATAGTTTCTTGTCTACACTAGGCAAGTTATTAGTAATATATACAATATAATATGTCCATATCTCATTTAAAATCATCAAGAGAATAAAACCATTATCATACAAATCATCAAATTAATGTGTAATTGATTTATCTAACAATCATATGAATTATAATTAAACAATTTTAAAATCACCATTAAATTTTGCTCAATCATAATTAAAATTCAAGTTTCATCATCATCATAATAATCAATAACTAGGTGGGGGAAAGGGTGTTGGTCGATTGCTAACTGCACATGTTAAGGTGTACATGTTGTTAAGCAAGTCACCTGTTCGATCCTCGAAGAAACGTGTGTGAAGGTTGTGCCCCTAGCTGGTCGTTCCTAGAGTTTATAGTGGCAGCTGCCGGAATCTACCCCATGTCACGCGAGTACTAGACGGGCGTCATTGTCGATTCCTCTAGTAAAAAAGATAAAATCTTTAAATACTTTGTAAAAGGGGCAGGGGCGTTGGTCGATTAGAAAATGCACATTTTGTTAAGGCATACATGTTGTTAAGAAATTCACCAGTTTGAGCCTTGATGAAACGTGCGTGAAGGTTGTGACCCTATATGGTCGCACCTAGAGTTTATAGTGGCATCCATTGAAATCGACCCTATGTCACACGAGTACAAGACATGTGTTGTTGTCAATTCCTCTAGTCAAACAAAAAATCAATAACTGGGTCATTTGCAAACAATTTCCCTCAAATAATAAGGTGGGTTTGTCATAGTAATAAAATGAAACAAGGCATTACAAACAACTTTCACTAACTTGTCAAGGTACTATCAAAATACTCCATTCATTAAAGTCATAAATTCTCGAGTGCATTCGTTAATACAAAAGGTAGTACTAAAAATTCATAACTGTAATGACCCTAGTTGGATAAATGTTTAAGAATTATAAAGTAAAACTAATTAGGGGATTCATTATGTTAACAAGGTATTAATTAAACAAAGATGATTTAATGATATTAATTAAGTGAGTTATTAATTAAT
>SNQJ01S0014526.1:32999-62200 GCA_010110895.2 Picea sitchensis | reverse complement strand
AATTAAAAAAAAAAATAGTATAAAATGTGTTTAAGTAGAAATGTGATTTTTAGAACCAATATATTATATAAGGGATGTTATTTCAAAATTTACTATAAAATGTTCTTAGGTTGAAAGGTGTTTTTTACAATAAAGGATGTGTAATTCTTTTTTTATTTAATATGGATTTAACATAAGACATTTAAAAACAATATCAATAACAAAAAAATATTAATATATCTCAAAAAAAATACTTCAATGTCTACATTAAGTAACATAATTTTATATCAATTATATTTAAAGGCATATAAAATAATTGAAAGTAAAAAATATTTTATTTTATTGACATGTATTTTATGTTTCCTAGAACAAGGGAGATGTGTAACTCCTTTAATGTTTCATATGGATTTGATGTTTGACATTTAAAAAAATATTAATAAAACAAAAATATTTCAATATGGACCATGAATAAAATATTTCAATATCCATGTTCAAAATGTTACAATATCAATTTTGTATATATCCATAAATCAATTGAAAAAAAATCTTATTGTATGGAAAGGCTTTTCTACAACTAAATGTGAAGGAGATGTGTGATTCCTCCATGCTCAAGATGAAGTTAACAAGAAGCAATTAAAAAATTAGTAATAATAAAAATATATTTTAGTTTTGGTCAAGAATAAAATATTTTAATATCCACCTTAAGTAAAATAATTTAAAGTAATTGAAATTAAAATTAAAAAAAATATTATTCTAGTGATAGGTGGTTTTTATTTAGCAAAGTGAGGAAACAACAAGATTTTTTTTTCAATATGGACCATAAATAAAATATTTCAATATCCATGTTAAGTTAAATATTGCAACCTTATATATATAAACTATAAATTGAATGTGTTAAGATGTATCAAGTCTTTTAGATTAAAAAATATTTACATTTCTAAACATATTTAATCTCTTTGAATATATAATAAATTCAAAGTTAAATAAAACTAAATTGATTTTAAATATACATTTTTCAAAAATAAAAATAGTTAATTTCTTTTTTTTTTAAAAGAAAGTGAAAACATGATTATAATACTTCACCATAATTATTAAATAAAATGATTTGTACTTAGCATTCATATTGTGGATAGTTATAAAGTAAATGTCTCACTCACATTCATATTGTGGGCATGACTCAACAATAACTTAGAACAATATGTACATAGCATTCATATTGTGGATAGGATTCAATAGAAACTTAGAAGAATGTGTACCTAGCATTCATATTGTCCAATGGGCTCAAGCTTAAAGTTAGAGGAATGAAGCTTGGAATATCTTATTGGCTCTCTTCAAATTGCAATATGTGTATAATGAAGGTGTACCTAGTTGTACTTAAGATTTATATTGTGGAAAAAACTCAAATCTAGCTTAGAAGAATGAGTACTTAGCATTCATAATGTAGTCAAAAATCTTGAAGCTTGCACCATCATTTAGTCGTATTATGGAAAAAATTGAAATACAACTTAGAAGAATGAGTAATTAGCATTCATAATGTGGCCAAGAATTTTGAAGCTTACACCATCATTTAGTTAGATGGGCTGAAATGTAACATAGAAGAATGTGTACCAAGCATTCATAATGTGGCCAAGAATCCTAAAGCTTGCATCATCATTTAGTTAGTTGGACTTAAATGTAACATAGAAGAATGTGTACAAAGCATTCATAATGTGGCCAAGAATCTTGAATCTTGCATCATCATTTAGTTGGATGGACTTAAATTTAACATAGAAGAATTTGTACCAAGCATTCATAATCTGGCCAAAAATCTTGAAGCTTGCACTATTATTTAGTTGGATAGACTCAAATGTAACATAGAAAATATTTCACCATCATTTAGTTGGATGGACTTAAATGTAACATAAAAGAATGTGTACCAAACATTCATAATGTAGTCAGGAATCCTTAAGCTTGCACCATCATTTAGTTGGATGGATTTAAAAATCTTGCACTATTATTTAGTTAGATGGATTCAAATGTAACATAGAAAATATTGCACCATCATTTAGTTGGATGGACTTAAATGTAACATAAAAGAATGTGTACCAAGCATTCATAATGTGGTCAAGAATCCTTAAGCTTGCACCATCATTTAGTAGGATGGATTTAAAAAGATTCCACTATTATTTTGTTGGATGGACTCAAATGTAATATAGAAAATATCTCACTATCATTTAGTTGGATGGACTTAAATGTAACATAAAAGAAATGTATCAAGTATTCATAACGTGGTCAAGAATCCTTAAACTTGCACCATCATTTAGTAGGATGGATTTAAAAAGCTTGCACTATTATTTAGTTGGATGGACTAAAATGTAACATAGAAAATATTGCACCATCATTTAGTTGGATGGACTTAAATGTAACATAAAAGAATGTGTACCAAGCATTCATAATGTGGTAAAGAATCCTTAAGCTTGCACCATCATTAGTTGGATGGATTTAAATGTAACATAGAAAAATGTGGACCAAGCATTTATAATGTATCATAGAAAAATGTGGACCAAGCATTTATAATGTATCCAAAAATAACTTGAAGCTTGCACCATCATTTAGATAGATGGACTCAAATGTAACATAGAAAAACCTACACCATCATTTAGTTAAATGAACTTAAATGTAACATAAATGAATTTTTACAATGTGATAAAAAATCTTGAAACTTACACCATCATTTAGTTACATGGACTGAAATGTAACATAAAAGAATGTGTACCAAGCATTCATAATGTAGACCAAAATCTTAAAGCTTGCATCATCATTTAGTTGGATACACTCCAATGTCAAATAAAAAAATGTGTACCCAACATTCATAATGTGTGGCATGCTCATTTAGTTGGATCTGTCAAATGTAACATAGAAAAATGTGTACCCAACATTCTTAATGTGGCATGCTCATTTACTTGGATCTGTTAAAGTTGATGGAAGATGGGTTTAATAGGATGAAGTTGATGGGAAATGGGTTGAAGCAAATATTCAATCGCCCAAAGGAGTTGGGATCAAGGATTTGGAATATCTTGACTCATAGAAACGACGTGAGAACGTACAATTTGTTTGGCGATGGGTGGAAACATTGTCATGTGAAGGGTCAGAGGCTCAGAGCCGTTGGTGGCTCTCCTCATTTGACGGGATGTAGCCATGGTTCTCCTGTCTTTCCACATTGCAATCAGCACTGCCCCCACATTAACATTATTATCATGTTAACTTTTCCAAATAAAGCATGCAATCTCTCGTGTGCTGTACGATAAGAGAGTAATATTCATCTCACGGATTATTATTATGTTCGCTTTTGGATATCGAACAGGCAAAGTAGCTGGCTTAAATTGGATATGAAGCTTCGATATCTGATAACAGCAGCACTTTTGGGGATGGCATGTGATGGGTCAGTGTTGCTGGTGGCTCTCCTCATTTTACGGTATGCCGCCATGTCTCTGTTGCTTAATTGCGCCTCTCATCCTTCCGCATCCGACAGATATCCGACAACCATAGTTGCTGACCTAAATTATAGCTGATGCTGCGAAGTTTATTGTAAAAGATATCCGTCCGTTTAAGTTCTATCTGAAGCTCAGTTTATTGTCAGATATATCAGACATCCGTCAAAATCAAAACAGTGCATGAGGAACGGAAGACTTTCTCCTTTCTGAAAGAAAATGTTGAAAAAGTTCACACAACCCATGGAATAATGTTGAAATAACCGTTGTAATGTCTATGAGCTTTTTAGCCTAGAATGATGAAATATCAAGGAAGGTTGAGAAAGTAACTAAGAAAGATGACGTCAATTACATAGAATGAGGAGGAGGAACAGGGGATATTGTGAAAGAAATTTTGACATCCTTATAAGGGCGCAAATAACAACGAACATGCAATGTGAATGCGCATCCATGTCTATAAAGAAAACCATTCGAAAAAATGAAAAACATTGGACCGTCAACTTTTCCTAGCTTTGATGGAATGGTTATTGATGATCCTGATACATTTCTTTTTTATTTTGACCTAATTTGGATTAGGTATGATTATTCTTTTTATGTAAAAAAGCTTAAATTATTTCTTGGTACTATTAAAGATGTAGATCTTCATTTGTTTATGGGGTTTGGAGGTAATACTATTTGAAATCTGGATGATATGCATAATATTTTTTGAAAAAGTATATTTGAATTTGTGATGATACAAAGATTATGGTAAATCTAGGGATTTTGGGAAAAAAATTTAAAATGATGAAAAGAAAAAAAGATTAAGATGAAAGATTTTTATATAAACTACAAAGATATAAGCAAAATAAATTAGATACACCTATTCTTGGGCTTGGGCTTAGGAGTAACTAGAAATGAAATTGAGAATTTAGTAGATAACTTTAAAATTAATATTCTCACTTCTCTTAGCTGGCAATTAGATATATTACAAACTAAAAATAAGAAAGAGGAAGATAATATACCTTTAACTATATTTTTCTGAAGTGTATAAAAAAAAATCCATTAAGAGATTGTCCACTAAATAATATTTAAAATTGTGTTATTTGTGTAGAAAATCACACAAGAAACAAGTTTCCTTCGTTACCAAAGCTAAACGAAGTATGTCAAAGAGATCATGAAAGTTTAGAACAAGTTTTTTTGGCATAAAAAAATGACCATGGAAGCTTTGATAAATAGGTATTGTGCAAGATCCTTTGCAACATTATGATAATTAATAACATCCTCCTCAAAATTGGTTTCCACCCATGCCTTGGAAAGCATAGTTTCCTTAGCAATCTCAAACCCAACATTGGCAATAAGGATGGAAAGGGACTATTTATAGAAACATGCTTGTTCATCCCTATCCTCTACAAATTCAACCCCAAAAAAATTCTTCAACAACACCAATTACAATTATCAACGAATCAACTTCCTCAAAGACCACCTCAAATACCTTCCCAACCCATTTCTAACCCAAATAATAAAGTAGTTCATCCCTCTTACAATACAAGTTACACAATTTTCCATCATATTTTATTTCCCATGTTGATTTATAAGATATTCATTTAATATCAGAGAAAGTAATCAATAAAAGAAATTCTCCAATCATTATTGAAGAAGGAAATGATGAGGAAATTTCTAATCAATTAGAGAATAACAACAATATTACTCCAATAATATAGACTCATTCCCCATTAAAATTTGAAAAACCAACAATTCAACTTGAATTTGATTTTTTAGGAGAATTGAAGAATATTTGTGTTAAAATTCCTTTATTTCAAACCATTAAAGATGTTCCAATCTATGATAAAGCTATTAGAGAATAATTCTTAAATATATATAAAAGATATAGGGACGAGAAGTGCGAGGGAGTCATTTTTTACTTCGAAAGAAATCAGAGCTATAAGTATTCCTAGGGGTTAGGAAACAACACCAACAATCAAGTAAAGGTTCTTGCAGTATATATGGGAATGTGCTTCATCTCAACAAACAAGTTGGTGCGAGTCCTCATCCTTGGTGGCTTTGAGATGATCATAAAGAAGCTTAGGAGATTAAGTAAAAATACTGTCCCTAATCCCATGTGGATTTATAAACACATCATGAACATGGAAAAAAAATTTAAATATGTGAGTTATTTTCACATCCTCAAAAGAAAAAATGGAACGGCAGACTCACTGGCCAAAGCAGCAAAGGAACTAGATAAAATCAAAATGGGGAATAATCTCAAATTTATTTCGCATAATCTAAGTATGCAACCTTACAAAATTGTTATGCTCTTTTTGGAGCAACGTCGACTCAAGGAATCAATTTTTGAAATGAATGAATTGAGAGGGGATGTGACCCCACCTCCCATTCGTAGTAGGATATATTTCGTCATCAAATTTCTTAGTGCGTTCAACAACCACCATGTACTTGTGACAAGAGGCTTCACTTCATATCACCATATGGTCTATTATCCCAGTGCATTTGTATTTACCTCAACCCCTTGTGAGATGACGGTTTCATGTGGGATATTCCCATCATGACAAGACCAAAACATTGCATCCATTCCCCTTGTCATTGTAGGTGTCATCATCCACACAGGAACTGCAGCAAATTCTATGGATCTCACAATGAATTCACCCAAGGTAGCATCATATTTGAATATGGAGCCGTTTTCTTATCCAAGGGAATTCATGCTAGTTTCAATTGAATCATTTTATTAGGACGGTGACAAGAATATTAGTGGTGATTGGAAGTAGTAGACGTTCTAGGTGTGCACCAATTCCATCGCCATAACTTGGACATTTTTTCTTAGGATCAACTTCCCATATTGCAACATTCTCTCAGCAATGTGGCGACAAAGTCGCTCCTCCTGTGACTGTGCAAAGTGAAAATTGGTTAAACTATAGGACCAAATGTAGACCCAATAATCGAAAATGGAGAGCCTGCATGCCTCCAATGCTCACCTTGTCCTTCAACTGTAGGAACAAGAAGAAACATATTTTGAGGAATTACCTATTGTTCTTCGCGTGGTGAATAAACATACATATTAAATCCGGTCTCTTCGTCGACATGTCCAACGCCACCCCCAGGAGCCCCAAATCAACAAAGACTAGCGCCCTCAGTTGGATCGATTGCTTCTTGTGAAGTCGTACAACCACTGGTGCATCATCTTGTGCGTGAAACTCATGAAATTACTCTAGGAGAGATAGATACAGAGTTGAAACTCTCCTAGGTTAGCTCTATGCAGTGCAAAGCTTCAGTTTTTCTCTTCTCCTTTGTTGCTTGTTGCAATCTATACTTGGAAGGCTTGTAATAGTTTTTTGATGTATTTGGGAGAATTTCTAAGTAATCTAAACATATGTAAGACCTCATCTTTGTTTCATGCGTCTATCATTTTGAATTTTTGTACTATTTACTCTTTTTTTTGCACATGCAGAACCCACCTTTTAATAAAATCATTAACTATTTCTCTTAAAAAAAAAAAAATTAAGAGAAAATATAGAAGAAATAAAAAGGAACCTCAAATTGTTAAAGTCATTAGTAAATTAGTTGATTTAATGTTAAGAAATTTTTTAATCACTAAATATATAGATCCGGGAAGTCCTATTGTCAATATTCATATCAACAATATTTCTATTGCAAATACTTTAATTGACTTTGCAGCTGCAATCAATGTAATGACTAAAGAATCCATGCAAAAACTAAATTTATTTAATCTTCATCAAAATCCTATGATACTACAATTAGTTGATAGATCTACTATTAAACTTGAAGGAGTATTAGAAGATATAATTGTTTCCATGGATTCTTGGGAATATCCTACAGAGTTTATAGTTTTAAAGACAACATAAAATCTTGGTGGTTACCCAATAATTTTGGGAAGATCATTGTTGGCCATTGTTGATGGATTCATTGGTTCTAGATCATGGGATCTAACAATCTGACATGGAGATTCTATTAAAAACATAATTTGTATCCATCAACAAAAATTTCAATAGGTTTAAAATTTCCTCCATTGCTTGATAATGAAAATAGTGATGATGAATTTTTTTTAGCCAATATTAAAAATTATCAAGTTATGACTCTCAAGAAAACTGAAAATGATTTAATTAATAACTTTATAACTTATCCTAATTTCATTCAGTATCTTGAGGGGCATTCCTTTGATCATGCCTTAAATGGACATTTTCATGAAAATTGTACTATAAATACTTCATCATCACTATTTCATTCTATGTATTCTTTATATGCTATGTCAATATCTTGTAGTACACTTGTTGATATCAATAAAAGAAAACCATTCAATATTAATTTTAAACTTAAGGAATCTATAAATAATTAACTAATTAAATTACTACAAAAACATTTGGGTGCATTTGCATGGGTATACATCGATATAGAGATTCATCCAAATATTTTCATTAATATATTTATATTCAGGATTATTCTTAACTTATTAGACAACCTCATAGACATAGGAATCTTTCCTTAAAATAAATAGTGAAAGAAGAACTACAAAAATTACTTAATATGAATTTCATCTATCCTATTTCGGATAGTGAATGGACTTCACCTTTGGTAATAGTTCCTAAGGAAAATGGTGTGTACGTATTAATTATCGTGAATTAAAGAAAGCCACTTTAAAATACCATTTTATCTTTCAATTTATTGATCAAGTCTTAGATACTTTAGCGAGAAAGTTTTTTTTTCTTGCTTTGATGGATTTAGTGGTTATAATCAAATTCAATTTACTTCTAAAGATTACGATAAGGCTACATTCACTTGACCATGGGGAACATATCATTATTGAGTATTACAATTGCGGTTATGCAACACCCCTACCACATTCCAAAGAGATATCTTAGGTATTTTCTCTGACTTAATTCATGATTGTGTTGAATTTACATGGTTGATTTTTCTATTTATGGAAATTCATTTGAAGAAGCTATCGAAAATCTTGAAAATTTTTTAATCAATTGTTAGAAAAATAAATATTTTACTTAGTAATGAAAAACATCACATGTTACTCATAGAAGGAATTTTTCTTGGTTGTCACATATATTCCATAAGAATCAAAGTTGATAAAAAAAAATTGAGGTAATTTCTCATCTCCCTATTCCAAATAATTAGAAAGTTGTCTGAAGTTTCTTAGGGAATGCAAGTTATTATTGATATTTTATTGAAAAATTTACAATAGATGCATTACCATTGTTTATATTACTTAACAAAGACAACAATTGTTTTTGTACTAATCAATGTCATAATTCTTTTGAATCTCTCAAATAAAATTTTTCTGTAGCACTAGTATTATGAGGACCAAATTGGTCCCTAGTTTTTATATATTAATTTATGCAAGTTAGATATATCTACTGGAGTACTATGAGGAGAAAAGTAATGTCACCAACCTTAATCCATTTGTTTCATTAGAAATAACTTGACTCCTGCTAAGTTGAATTATATGGTAACAAAAAAAAAGTTATTTGTTGTTGTTCATACTAATGGGTTTCCTAATTACCTTTCAATTTATTAGAAGGATAACCAAAAGACTATTCACTTTACTTTTGAAACCAGGGATCCGTGTATTACTTGTGAATTGTCATGCATTGTATATGTCAGGGAAAATTTTTGAACATTGTTCTAGTTGTGATGTTGTAGCAGGAATAAATGGTATTGAGGTGAGGGATTTATAATATCTCTAACAAGGTCACCAATAAATGAGTCCTAGAACAAAGACTAATTTGACTGTAAACAAGACCTCAGTTGAGCCTGGAAGCAATGTGTCGTTGCCCCTAGCTAAAAGTGATTACAAGGAATAAAAGTAGACTAAGCTAATTCAACTAGGCTAGAAACAATGTGTTGTGACCCTAGTTGAATTTGATTGCAAGAAGTGTAAAATAAGATAATCTAATTAGACCATATTAGAAGAAAGGTGTTGTGATTGCAGTTGAATGCAATTGCAGAAAATGTAAAACAAGCTAAACTAATTCAACCAGATTGGACGCAAGGTTTTATGACCCAAGTGGAATGTAACTGAAATTATGAGAAATAGATTCTAACTAAATTGTAGAAAATAAAATCTAGCTAAATTTTCATAATAGAAACTCACACGACTGACAACTAATTATGAATGGTGGCTATGCCAAGAGATGTTTTTTAATCATCAACCCTATAAATATCAAATAATGAACTATGCATGTGACTATCTTCTGATTCTGTAAAGATCTCGAAGTTACTGTAACTGTCACAAATTTGATGGGATACAAATAACATAAGTGAAAAGGGAATAATTCATAATTCATAAACATTAACCAAATGTTCAAGGAATAAAAAATAAATGAAATTGGAAAACCAAACCTACATTATGATACAACAATACCTGGCTAAGGAGGGGGGCCTACATCCCTAAATGAGGTACTAGATGAAACTATCAATCAAAATATGAACAAAAATATTCATTAACACGAACAGATTCCATAGGAACAAAGAAATGATCTTATTAGTTCGAGGAAAATAGATTTTCGTATTAAAATGATAATTCTTCTCCTCCCTTACTCGAATCGAGCATGATATTTATACATCTTACATTGCCTATTCCTGACAAGAAAGAGTTGAGGAAGACAAGGAGGATTTGAGATGCTCATACTTCTCTCAAATTTTTTTTCAATAGCATAACTAAGATAAAAAATAATCACAAATCGAGTCTTGGCATTTTTATTACACTAGGAGGAGACGTTGGATCATTTATCATCGATTGATCTGGACTTTTCTACATTTTTTGTTTTCATGCTATCCATGTTGCCACTTGATCATCAGTTACTATCACCATAGCATTTTGTGTTGTCAAAACTAGTGTAACGAAAAAAGGAAAGTTCAATGTGAACAATTGTCTTCATCCATCTGTCTTGCGGCAACGGTCAACCATTGGTGTTGCAACAACTGTTTGGTCGGTGTTGTAGAAACACGACTGATCGATGTTGCAACACCACGACTAGTGTTGCAACAACGATAAGCCATTGGTGTTGCAACAATTGTTTGGTCAGTCTTATAGCAACATGAGTGATTGATGTTGAAAAATCAAGACTAATGTTGCAAAAAGGGTCAACCTTCGGTGTTGCAACAACATAATTGGTCTTGCAAGAACTGTGGAAATCTGGTGTTGCGCCAACTATGGTTGGTTGGTGTTGCACTAATTGTGGCGTAACAGCCTGCTTTGCACTAATTCTTGCAAACCCTTCCATTAGTAAGAATAAAAGGTTTATTTTTTCATTGAATTACATTAGTATAATTCACTAAAATGACATGAGTGACACGGAATCATACCTTGGGAAAAATATGTCATTATGATCCGATATAGACTAAAAGGATGACTAGGTGGTGGGATAAATTAATAAAAAAGATAAAATACGAGTGTGAAAATGTGGTAATTTGAACATCGTTCATATCCCCCCAACTCGAAGAAGAGGTTGGATGTCCCCATGCGACCATCCAGACAATTTGAATTAGAGTCCTTATGAAAAGCATTGTGGGGGAGGTTTTTGATGCTAAAAATTTGGTGTCCTTGAACATGAGCTGGAAAGTATCCTCCATTATTTTGTATTTCCTTCCAACAATTAGCTTCTTCATTTCCCTCCAAGATATAATAGAATGGCTACTTAGGTGAATGGATACATATCATTAGGTAGTGGAATATTAATCCAACCCATCTATTTACACACCTCCTCATACATTGGACATACCTCTTGACATGTTGTAATGCTATTTGAATATTGAGGTAGTTGAATGCATCCATCTTTCTCATTTCTTCTATAATGTCTTTTCATCTTTGACTACAACCCTCCACAACATCTTCCTTTAGGGATCCTATCCATTCCATGTTATAAGAAATTGCCTCATGTCATCTATTAGCCATGAATTTGGAATAGTTAGGAGTATTGACCCATGCATAATGCGAAATGAGGACATTTTTTGGTTGGTGAAATTATCCTCGTATCCATACATTGAAACTCTAATTTGTTTTGGCAATGAACCGGCTGATCTTCCATTAAACCTTGTTGTGTAAGAATGAAGGGAAGGCTCTCATCTATATGTCTCCAAAATAATGGGTTGGATTCCACTCAGATTTAAAATCAAGGATGAGGCTTTGCTGATACAACTCACATAATAGTTCTTCCCTTCATTGTTTCTTTTGTGCTATACTTTCAAAAATTCCTCCATCGATGTTATTCGATGTGGTTTTCCTGTTTCTATTACCTTTTGCTAAAAATATAGGTATCTTTCAATCGAGAATATTGAATAAACCAAGAAGGGTGCACTGCAAGCAAGTATAGAACCTACAAGAGAATTCATTTGTTCCTTCTCTTTTGGGAGAATGTTTACTTGAGCTTGCAGTTTTGAAGCTCTCTTCATATCCTTTTTCTACTTCTCCCATTTTGATTTATGGATCGCTAGTTGTTCATCCCATATTTGTCTCAGGTTATATATGTCCTTTTGATACCGAGTCAAAGAAATTATCCCTCCATCATAGGACTCATCTAGGATTTTCCACCTAGCAAGGTGATCTCTTAACCAAAAATCATTGTCATAGATTGTTGGGGTGGCTGCTTTCTGGAAAAAAGGCTATATTTGGGATTCTACGTCTCAATACTTGAGACGTTCTTTATCTTCTAGTTGTGTCTCAATACCGGTATCATTGGCTTGTAGGGGAACTAGTCTAAGGGATACTTCGTGGTGTGATTCGAGATATACACTAGAGAATTTATCTTTGAGATTTCCAACAATTGACGTTGGTTGGTCTAGATTCCCTTTATACAATTTACCCCTTAACTTTTTAATATTCCCCCTCGATATCTTATTAACCCTTCTTATTTCAAAATTGTTTTATGATAGTAGAATACAAACGTGTTACCTACAATAATGGTCTTCTTCATCCTATGCTTTCTCGTGACCCTTCTCTTAATAGGATTGATGATGTCTACCAAAAATACCTATTCTATTAATCCTTCCATCCCAACAATCTGCGTGCCTTTTGATTATTCATATTCTATTGCAACATGCATGATTTTGTCACCTTGTGTTGCATCTAGTGTGATTCTTTGAGTTTCATCCTTGACTGGTTCTTGTGTTGTAGCAAGGAAAATTTGTTGAGTCTTTCCTTGTAGTGGTTCTTATGTTGCAGCAAGGGAAGTTTGTTGTGTCTCATCCTCTGGTGGTTCTCGTATTGCAGAAAGGATGAATTCTTAAATTTTCCCCCTTTGATAGTTATTTTGTTGTAGTAAGGGTGGGTCATTCCTTTTCTCCTTCTGTTGGTTATTGTGTTGTGGCATAAGCGAGTTCTTGATTTTCTCCTATTTTTAGTTCTTGTGTTACAACATAAGTGATTTGTTGGGAATCCTTGGTCACCTTTTTCCTTACTGAAGAGTGTCTTCTTTTCTTTTTCGGGACTTTCACATTTGGTAACCCTTGATACTTCATTTTCTCATGAGATTGCCTATTTATTTTGGAGGAGGTCCCCTTGTTGGCATTGTAATTCCTTCCTCCTCCCTCTGTCTAAGAATTGTGTTGGCAGGTTTCCCAAGAAATTCTTCACATGTGTGTCCTTCTGGTTCTAGGGCGTGTGTGATTACAAGTTTAATCAATCAACCCATGATGAGAGATGCATTCCATAGGATTTTTGTCTTCCTTAATGCTTTGTTCCATCTGTTGTAGTATCTTAAAAAGAAAGAAGGGCAAAGAGATTTTTGATCAATTTTTGGTGTTAAAGATGATTTAAAATATTGGGATGGTACCATAATATGACTCTTTGTCAATCCTCGCATCTGATAAATTTTTCTAGGAAGTAGGAAATATTTTCATATGGTCAGGGAAGAGACTTCCTGGTGAATCCTCTTCCCTCCTTTATCAATACTTTGTCTAAATGTAAGAAGTCCTCCTTGACATAGGGAAGCGATTTCTTTCATGAGTACCACCATTCCCTTGTTTGAAGTATCCTAGTGATTGTAGTTAATACCTCATCATCCACTGTAACCTTAAGACCCTCCACCACTATCTTGGTTCCCTGTAAATTCTGTGTGAATTCCAATGCAATTTCCTCATCAAACCCTTGCAACTTCTCAAAACATACTAGCCACCCAATGACCTGAAAAATAGTCCTTACTTCATCATCCATCCTTGGTAGTGCTATGTCAGTTTCATAGCATATCAGTGAACCCCCCATGGTCATGACTGATTATAGCAGGAGCATGTAGTGCTTTAAACTACAAAGAGATGATGATAGCTTGTGCAAATTAAGAAAGGGTGGTAGTTCGGTGGTGTTGTTATGACCATAAATAGAATGAATTCATATTTTTTCACCATGGTCATGGTAGAGGAAAATTGTAGTGTGAATGTGGTGTCATGTCTAGACATGGTGTGGTCGAGGTCATCATTAAATAGGGCGTCAGAACCTGGTGAAATTTTCTAAAAGTGTAATGGTTATTGTGTGAGGTGAATTGCTGTGAGTGGATGGCTTGGGAGAGGAATACGTGTGAGATGGCATGTCAAATTCAAATGAAATAATGGTGAAGGGACATGTCACTTAATGAAATATGCTTGTGCATGGAAAAGTGTGCCTTGGAAGATTACCCATGTTCTTGATGGTTTATGCGTGCAAGGCATGGTGCAATGTGATGATGCCTCAATCAAGTTGCAGTGTTCCATTGTTGCGATGTGGTGCAATGTTTCAGTGTTGTAGCAGGGCCAAATGTTCTAGTTTTGTAGCAAGACACAATGTTCCAATGTTGTAGCAAGGTGTAGTTTTCTAGTGTTGCAGCAAGGAAAAGTGTTTCGATGTTGCAACAACATAGAATCTGTCTAGTGAGCTCCTTGCATTCTCATGAACAATAGGAAGCTGACATAACCATTGTTGTACGCCTGGAAGTGCCCTATTGTTTCAGAGTATATATATGTATATGTATATGTATATGTATATATGTATATATATATATATATATATATATATATATATATATATATATATATGTATAGATATATATATATATGTATATATATATATATATGTATAATAATATAGATGTATAGATATATATATATATGTATATGTATATATATATATGTATATGTATAGATATATATCTATATATATCTATATGTATCTATATATATCTATACAAGGCCCAATATGCAACTGAGAACTCCTTATTTATGAACTTTTCATGCCAATTATCCCTTTGTTGTTGAATGACAGATGTATAATGCAAAGTAGCCTAACAAATTTTTTCCAATTCACTAACCTATGAAGTTGCTAGTGTTGTTCTTAAGATAGGCCCATGCCCAATTGAAATGAATTTTTCAAAGTTTTCACCTCTGTTTTTATGGGTATAATATTGTTTTTATTTTACACAATCTCATATGGAGTACATCTTGTGATGTTTCACCATGTGGTTCTATATGCCCATAATGCATTTTGAATTTTACCTTCCCAATCCTTGAGATGAAGTTGAACAATCTTTGTTAGGATGGTATCAAAGATTTTATTTTTCCCTTCCACTTCCCCATTGGCCTATGGGTGATATGGCATAGTTATCCTATGCTTGATCTGGTAGAGCTCTGCAATGTTTCTGACATTCCTTGAGGTAAATTGAGCCCATCCATTTGTGAAAATTTCCTTATGTATCCCAAACTTGATAAATATTTCCCTATGGATAAATTCTACCACAACTTTTTTTGTGGCTATGGGGAGTTCATTTTATTCTATCCACTTTGTAATGCAGCCTATGTAAAACAAGATGTAGGAGTTTCTCCAGGATGGAGGGTTAATAGGCCCTATGAAATCAAGGGCCCACTTCCCACAGAGTTCCACTACCAGTTCTATCTATTGACACATTTCATCTGATTGAACTAGTCGTCCCATCTTCTGGAAACTATCACACATTTTTACATACGCTTTAGCATCACAGAGGATAGTAGGATAGTAGTATCCAAAGTGGAGTAATTAATAGCCTATTATCTTGTCCGCAAAGTTTCCTTTGCAACATCCATCATGACATTCCTTCAATATGTCATAAATTTCTTCTTCCCTTATACAACACTGGATGATGGAGTCTAGTCTTGTGTAGAAAAGATATCCTTCACTCCAAGAGCACTTGAAACTCTGCTTCATAACTCTTTGTCATTCTTTTGGTGATAGGTATGATGGATTTTTTACTACAACCGATTAATTAACAACATATGCAAACCATTGTGCGTTAATAGATACTGCAAAAAGGTTCTCATTGGGAAACGTATCCTTGAGTGAAGGTGCATTTCCATCATTTACAATATGGGAAAGGAATTCGACAACAACGTTATCTCTCCCTAGTTTATCCATGATGGTAATGTCAAATTATTATAACAATAGTAACCATATAGTCACCCCGCCATGAGTGTAAGGTTTATTAATTAAATATCGTATAACAGCATTATCAATTTTTACAATTATAGGATACCTAGTTGTGTAATAACACAAATTATTTATAGCATGGATGACAACAAGAAACTCTTTTTCTGTGACTTTTTAATTTATCTTAGTGGGTGTAAGATTATTACTAATAAATCATAATGCATATGAATTATGTTGTTCTTCTTGTTTTCCAAGCACAACTCCAATGGTGGTGTCAAATGCATCTATGGATATATGGAATGACAAGGATCAGTCTAGTCCCCTCAGGATAGGTGATGTTGTTAATTTCTACTTTAATTCCTCAAAATTTCTATGGCACATGTCATTCCAATTAAATTTAGCGTCCTTTCTGAGTAATAGGAATATAGGGCATGGAATTTTCTCAAAATTTTCCCTAAAGCATCTATACTATTTGACCTTTCCTAGAAAAATTATTTCCTCTGCTTGTATTTCTAGAGGAGGGAGTTTGAGTATTACCTCTATATTCGATGGATCTACCTGTATACATGTAGGAGAGATATGATGTCCCAGGATAATACCTTTTTCTAACATCATAACACATTTTTTACTGCTAAGACAGACATTGGACTCCATATATCCTTCGAGTACTTTTTCTAAGTTAGCTAGGGCCAACGTGAAGGTTTCACTGTATGTTGTGAAATCATCCATATATAATTCTATGCATTCATGAATGAGATGAGCGAATATATCAAGAAATTCCCTCGAGAATGTGTCTAGAGTATTGGAAAGTCCAAATGAAAACACCCTATATAAAAATGTCCCCTGTGGGAAAATGAATGTTGTTTTTCTTGATCCTCAGGAGCATTAAAAACTTGTATATAGATACTAAACCCATCAAATAAAGAGAAGTATTTATTCATAGCTAATGTGTCCAACACTTGGTTAATAAATGGTAGGGAAAAATGTTCCTTGCGGGTGGATTTGTTTAACTCCCTATTGTTAAATTATATTCTTCATTTACCATTCTTTTTTGTAACAATAATGACAGGAGAGACCCATTGGCTCTCAAAGATGGGATAGATGAAATTTATAGAAATAAATTTATGTATTTCTTCCTTAACTATCTCCTTCAATTTCAAGTTCATCATTCGTTGTGGTTGACGAATGGGTCTAGATTTTTCTTTGATGTATATACGGTGTGTATATATATTTGGGTGGATTCCCTTCATATCTATGTAGCCCCAGGTGAACACATTTTTATACTTTCTTAGGAATTCAATGAGTTGTTTCTTTTGTGGCTCAAATAGTATTGAGTTAATGTTCAGAAACTTCCCTAGGTTGGTCTCTACAAGTTAGGTAATGGACTCAAGGATTTCAACAATGGGTGTCTCCTGTGGTATTGGTGGTACATCAACCATGGAGAGGTTTTCCTGGACATGTATGCATAGTATATGATTAAGTTTATTTTGGGAAGATGGCGGGGTAGAGGCTATGAAATCGTTGATCTTTTAATATTCCATATTTTCTATGAAAACAAGATATTGGTGTACTAAAAGTACTTGTTGGGAAGCCTACTCCTCCTCATCCTCTCCATAATCTACCCAAATAGGTGTTTCTAGCTCTATATTGGGCTTTCCTAAAGGGTAAAAAGAGATATTCTTTATTATTTCCATGAGAAATTGTCGTGATTCTCAATCTGCAACCAATATAAGCATCGACAATTTCCAACCATGGTCATCCAAGAATCAAGGGGTATCCTCCCAAAAAATTCATGGTTTGTAAGACCATAAAATCGACAGGGTACTCCTATGAGTCCAACAATATTACTACATCTTCTAGGATTCCCTCTAGTTTTATGATGGATTAATCTGTCAGTTGTAACATTGTAGGGGTTTGTCTAAGGCTTATCAACTCTAAGGTTCTCGTGGTGTTGTGAGTCATTCCATTGATGTAAACCCCTAGGTTCATTAAGTTATTAGGGATGGTAGTCCCGTTTATCTAAACATTGACTATGGGAATTCCAGGGTCTAAATATTTTAATATGGAAACTCCAGTGAGCATTAAGTCTGCCAATTTTCCTATCGCATGGACCATCTGGGGATATCTTATTTTTCTAGTTGTTATTTGTATGCATGAATCCCTAACATCTTTTAGTATGTTGGGATGTATTTTATATCTTGTAATTGAGGTATTTAGACACACACATTCTTGATCTCCCCTAAGAAATCATTTTTTGTTTTAGTAGGAGGGTTGCTAATATTTAGTCTTTCTAGAAAAGGTGGTTTTTTCACGTCCTTCCTACTTTGGTGTCTAGTTTCAGAGTAGGGGGTTGTTTAGTTGAATTATTTTCAATCAGATCCTCTTCCTTAAATATATTTACTGGTGAGGATCAATGGTTTATGGTTTTCCCAGATCTTAAGTGTATATAATGACATTCCATGGAAGAGATAGAGTAAGTAGGGTAAAATGGAAATCCAACAATATATGCTTGTTGTGTTGGTTTGTTATTGGGGTTAGGGATAGGTTTTTTAGGGATTTACAATTGAGGAGGAGGTTGGTTAGGATTTCAGAGTTGTAGTAGAGATTGAGGTGCTATAGGTTGTTGTGATAATAAGTGTTGATGTCCCACAAAAGGTGGGCTCCTCCAACCCTGTTCCCAAGGATTGTTTTAGGGTGATGGAGACATCCATTGTGAGTTATAGGGATTAGGTGGGTACGACCATTGAGGGGTCTATTGCATGGAGGTATTATTATAATAAGAGTTTAAATGATAAGATTGGTCTGGAGACATACCTTAAGGTTGAAGTTTCCATGGAAATTTTTGTGTGATAAGCCGTAATTTATCAACCTCCCCACTTACTTCCTAATAGACTACTTTTAAACCATGTAAGGATGGAAAATTTCTAGTGGATCTTTCTTCTTCATAGATACCACATGTTTCAATTCGGTCAAGTGGGCACTCCTTCAATGGATCCCTTTTTTTGGAGTTCAGATAAAAAATAGTGCCTCCTCCCGCTTCTTTTTCAACTACAAGGTATCTAACTGGGAGCTTAAGGAACTAAGTATATATTTTTTGAAGTCCTCTAGAATATTCCCTATTTCATATTGAATGACTCCACCACTATATGTCTTATTAATCCTTTTCAATGTGTCCCTTGGCCCTTTTATGGGTCGTGATGTCCCTTTGGAATATCTTTGACATAGTTTTTAGATAACCTCATAGGGATATTGGTATATATCACCAACTCCCATCAAGTTCAAGATGTAAATATAGTCATCCTTGAACCCTCTTAACAATAAGATTCATTTGGTCTCTGGATCTGATTGGCTTTGTATTGACCACTCTAAATTGTATTTGAATCATTCCATTAAGTCTTCCATTCTCTCATCTTCCTTCTGAATCATTATAAGCACTTATTCCCTATGATCCTTATCCTTATAGTGGTCTTGGTAGTTTTTGAGGAACTCCCTTCTCATTTGTCCCCATGTGCTGATGTGGTTCCCACTGAGTCCCGTGAACCATCAGAGGAAAGCATTCTTGAGAGTGGTTAGAAAGAGATTCAACTTCTGAGCATGAGATATATAGTCATAACTTTTGTAGAAGATGTCAAATTAAAACAACAATCTTTCTAGGTCCTCCATAGCTAAGCCATGAAAGTTTGGCAAAGAAGAGTGTAGAATATTCTTCATTTGAGTCACCTCATCTATATTTTTTATTGGAAATTCAAAGGTGATGGCCTCTATTTTCATGACTTGGTTTGTTTCTTCATCCATTTATCATATAAACTGTAGTAAATTGTCCTCTTATTGTTCTGGGAACTCTATAGGGTTGATTGGATTGATAGGTGCTTCAAATTCATGGCTTGGTTGTTTGTTCATCGTATAATCCTAGGGGGGGGAAATTCTACTCGTACTGAAGAAGAATCCTTCAAAAGGTGGGTTGGATGTGTTGATTCTACAAAGGGAGGTTCTGGACTTATTTTATCCAAAGAGCTAGATATTGGCATAAGGTAACTGGGCTGGTTGGATCCTTATCCTTGAGTATGTTTCCCTACAATGTTATTCTATGGGGTATTTTTTGTGGATCTATTAAAATGACTTAAGAGGTCTATATTTCTTCTCATGATATTTTGAAAAATATCCTATCTTTAAATATAAACAACACACACATTGAAAATAATCATGCCATCTCCAAAAATAAGATGAAAAAATAGGCACACAAGAAAACAAAAATTACATGGGTACAAATAAATCCCCTAGGTAAATATACTTCTATATATAGGAAATAAAGAATTTGCATTGTTGATATTTCTCCGACAACGACGCCAAAAATGATGAGTTTTCTTAATACCTTTTAATATCTTAGAAGGATAACCAGATAAGTGTTCACTTTACTTGTCAAACCAGGGATCTATGCATTACTGCAAATTTTCATGCATTGTATATGCCATGGGAAACTTTTGAACATTGTTCTACTTGTGATGTTGTAGAAAGAATAAATTGTCTCGAGATGAGGGATTTAGAATATCTCTAACAAGGTCACCAATAATAGACTAGAAAAAAGATCGATTTAACTGTAAACAGAGTAAACTATCTCAGTTGGGCCTAGAAGCAATGTGTTTCGACCCCCACTTGAATGGGATTACAAAGAAAAAAAGGTAGAATAAGCTAATCCAACCATATTCGAAGCAATGTGTTGTGACCCCGGTTGAATTTGATTGTAGGAAATGTAAAATAAGATAAATTAATTCAACCATACCAGAATCGAGGTGTTGTGACCCTAATTGAATGTAATTCAAGAAAATGTAAAACAAGCTAAACTAATTCAACTAGACTAAAAGAAAGGTAAAATGACCTCAATTGAATGTAATTGAAATTGCAAGAAATATATTCTAACTAAATTACAGCAAGAAAGAAAAAAAAACCTTAGATAAATTTACAAAACATAAACTCACACAAATGACAACTAATTATGAATGGTGATTGTGCCAAGAGATACTTTATAACCGTCAACCCTATAGATATCAAATAATAAAATCTACATGTGACTATCTCATGAGTCTATCAATATTATGAAATTACTATAACTATCAAAATTAACTATCACAACTTTGATGGGATACGAATCACATAAGTGAAACATTAAATATACATGACTAAAACATAACACTAATTCAAAACTCATAAACAATAGGAATTAGAAATAAATGGAATTGGATAACCAAACCTAGGCTATGATACAATAGTACATGGCTAAGGAGGGGTTCCTACCCCCTAGACGAGGTAATGGATGAAATTGTCATACAAAAATTTGACCCAAGTATTCATTAACACAAACAAGTTCTTCAAGAACAAAGCAACGATCTTATTAGTTGGAGGAAAACATAATTTCATATTAGAATGATAATTCTTCTCCCTCTTTACGCAAATCGAGAAGGTTCTTTATATATTTTAGATAGGCTATTATTGGAAAGAAAGAGCTTAGGAAATCCATGAGGATATGAGATCCTTATGTTGTTCTCGGTTTCATTTTCAATAGCCTAAATAAGTTAGACAAAATTACAAATAATTACAAATCGAGTCTTGGTGTTTTCATTACACTAGAAGGATATGTTGTATGTTGTACTAGTTATGATCCGACATAGACTAAAAAGTAATCAAAGGACAAAATACGGGAGTGAAAATATGGTAATCCGGATTCCCATCACATACCATCAATAAATTTCATCATTACATTACCGATTATGATGTACTCATTCATATGGGTCACTTTTCTATTTTATATCTTATGAACAAACCCATTACAATTGCTAGAGTAACCAGATGGCTATTATTTGTACATCAATTTAATATGACATCTTAAGATCAATTTAATATGACATCTTAAATAAACCAGTAAAAGAAAATGTAGTTGTTGATTTTATTTATAGACTTGCTAATGAATGTGAAGTTATTTTTGTAGAAGATATTTTTCCCATGAACATTTATTTGAAACATCCATTGAAAAATCTTGGTTTGAAGATATTGCTAACTATTTGGGTACAAGAAAACTACCACAATATTTCTCCCCAAAGGAGAAGTAGAGGATTGTTTGACAAAATTCCAAATACTCTTGGGTTTAAAGCCACCTCTTTTGTAGAGGACTTGATATAGTTATCCAAAGATGTGTTCATGAAGATGGATTCTATGATATATTGAAATCATGTCATGATGAGACATGTGGAGGAAATTTCACTAACAAAAGAACGACCAACAAATTTCTTCATTTTGGGATATTATTGGCATACCCTTTTTAGGGATTCCAAGAAATATGTCAGACGTTGTGACATCTATTAGAGAATGGGATGACTAGTATAGTAAGATGAGGTTCCTTTAGAACCATGCATTTTAATAGATCCTTTTGAAAAATGGGATATAGATTTTGTTGGACTAATATATCCACCAACGAAAAAAGGTATATATTTTGGTATGTACAAATTGTGTCACTAAATGGGTTGAGGCCAAATATCTTCCGAGGGAAACTAAGCAAGAAATAGTTGATTTCATGTATGAGGATATCTTTGGATGCTTTGGTGTACCTCGAGATATTGTGATATATCGGGGGAACATAGTTTCTTCAAAGTTATCAAGTCTATCTCTCAAAAATAATATATCAGACATAAAACATCCACTCCATACCATCCACAAGACAATGGGTAAGTTGAAATCACCAACAACGTTATAGAAACCATTTTGACCAAGATAGTGTTGATTTATCACTCAGATTGGGCATAAAAGATTTTGGAAGCTCTATCTGCCTACCTCGCTATATGGAGGAACATTACTAGCTTCACTCTGTATGATCTTGTATATGGTAAGCATGTAGTCCTACCTATTGAATTTGAAATTAAAACATTAAAAATTGTATTTCAAGTCAAGATGAATGTTTTAGAAGCACAAAATAATTATTTAAAGGATATTAATGAACTTGAAAGATTTGATTCCTCGGGAATCATTTATCAATCCATGGAAAGAGGTAATATTTTACGTATAAAAATATATCATATGTGAGTGCCATTTTAGTTTGACTTTTCTTTATCATATCAAACTCTTGCTTCATGTAAAAGAGGGTAAGATGGTAAATTTACCCTACTATATGTGGATAAGGCTCACTAAAATGTCTGCACATGTTCAAAAATGGAAGGAAAATGTGAAACGAAGTTTGTACCATTTAAACCTTATTAAACTATTAGTTCTTGAAGAATTGAATCACTATGGGTTGCCTTGGGATGTGTTCATCGAACAAAAGGGGCTTCGAACTAGTTCAACTACATGAAGTAGAGAAACTTGGACTGCTAGGTTTACTCCACTACTAGGAAAAGGTCCTCTTTTCCTTCTCATCATATGGATTGTAAATGAAAAACTACAAGGAGTATGCTCATAGGTAACAGTGCAGAGAATGGGAGGGACTTACTTCTACATAAACAATAGAAACATATCGAAGAATGGAACATGACAACCCACCTATCAACCTAATGAGGACATACATACTGCAAGATTTAGTTGTCCATATAGGAGGTAACAAGTACGGTTTTCCACATCACATTCTCACAATCTACAAGATCCACGGACTGTTAACTAAAAATTGCCACAAAATGAAAGAAAACATGAGGTAGGGGATTTTAGCCATAAACAAAAGGAAAATGTAGCATTTACAAAACCTATTAAGTGTTTTGAGAAGATGAAATTGAGAAAAATAATAATAATAAAATATTTAGAGGAACAAAATGCATAGCTATAATCCTATATAGACATATTAAGGCTCAAAATGAAATGTTTAAGATTCAAAGAAAAAAAATTGAGAAAATAGAATAAGCGATTGAAATTACATAATAAGAAGCTTAGAAAAAATTGCATAAGATTAAACCTAAAAAATAGCATTCCATTGATGCTTTACATTAAGGAATTCTTCTAAACCTTGAGAAGAGGAGGTAGTAAACACAATTCTAGATGATATTCTTGCAAATAAATATGTTATTGCTTCCTTAAAAGGCTAATTTAGATCAATCGAAAGGAAAATAAGAACTTTATGATCTTGGAATAATCTACAAACATGAATACAATCATGAAATTCAAAAGATACAAGAACATTGGATTTATTAGCACTTAGCTGAAGAAAAGAAATGGAAATCCAAGTTTGAGGATAGCTAGTACTTCCTAAGGATCAAGGAGCATGAGTTTCAAAGAGCCCATGGACTATCTTTGTAAGCCTTTTCTTGTAGATCCCCTTCCAGGGTCTATTCCATGTTTCTTCATGAACAATAGAAAAGGTTGAGGATAACCAAGTTGGCAACAGGTAAATAGTACAAATTGTATAACATCCTTGATTTTTCTAGCATATACTCCTCCTCTTTAATTAGAGAGTAGAATATATTTTGTGAATTGTATTAGTTTGACTTCTTCCTATAGACATAAACTAGGTGGAACCATAACCCTTGTGTTGGGGACATTCAAATTAGAGTTTTTGCATACTTTATAGAAAACAAAATTAACTAGAAGTAATAGTGGAATTTCTATTGTAATAATGAAACATCCTCAAGTTTCAATGTTATAAATGAGCATCCTATCCCTACAATACAATATATCCTATTACAGAAGGGATCCTCTCATTTTGACTTGCCTCTTCGAGGGGGTAACTTCCTAATGAGATAAGTTCCAAACAAAATACTCTTCTTGACTTCCCATTACATTGCTTGAACCCCTTTATATAGTGCTACCAACCACCTAAGAACATTCTCGAAGAGTAACCTTCGAGCAAGTCCTCTTACATTTATTATGTTGACACTAATATATCTAACTACCATAGTTGGATTTATTTAATAATATAGTGGACCTAGTCCACATTACATTGAATGTTCTCCACTATTATCACTATGGGCCCTTCTCTCCCCCCCATTACCTCTCTAGCTACACTACATTCCATCCCCCTTATGAAAGCGTTATCCTCAACAATTGTTATGAGGGTGTACAACCATATACAAGGGTCCCATGGATAATTGTGGACCATAATACTGAAGTAGGTTGGAGAACCAAGGTCCCATGTGGGAATACAAGATACGATGTTGAAGTACTCCAACCACCACTGTAAAAATGGGTCCCATGTCCAAGTTCTCATGTGAACTCTACGCTTAAGATATCATAACTTAATAGGAAATAGATCCAAAGGTCTACAATTGTCATGTGGATCTAGATATGAATATCCATTCACATAGTTGTAAAGCTTCGAAGTTGAATATGGAAGGAACAATGAAATTGTAGAATATGAAAGAGGGACACTGGTAGTCATAAATGGCTCTATATTTTTCACATTGATTTTATCTACATAAGGTGGAGTAGAGTCATCATATAAAATATGAAAGTGGTCGTCATCCCAAAAATGACAACTATCCATATACCAATCATCAAAGTTGTCCTCGTAATCATACCAAGCATACCCATCTTGAGTATATTCACTTGTGATGTAATTGTATATGGTCTCCATAATACATCTCTCTTGAAAATTTTGCCTTTCAACTTTGAACTCTTGAAATGTTGACTTGATGTCTTCCATATTCCATCGAATGTCCATGATTATTCAAGAGTGAATATACATTGGAAACACTACATATAAAATACCAAAATAAAAATCTTAAAATTCTATATCTAATGGCATTGATTTGGTAGCAATACGAGAACCCTATGAAAAGTTATGAGCTCTACAGTCTCTCTGCCATCACGATGACGCTAGAAAATGACCAATTTTAAATAGGTGATATCTTCACTTCGAGAGCTTTGATTCAAATGATTTGTTTTGAAATGGAATATTTTTGAAAGAAAAAATCATATCTGTAATTTTTTTTAAGAAAATTCGTCCCCAAGTGCTACATAAATCATCAAAATCGTGCGACCATCTGTGGAAAAACCATGAAAATTAGCATATTTTTAAAATGATGATAACTTCACTTCTCAGACTCCGTTTCAAACTATTTTTTTTTAAATTCATTTTTTTCTGAGAGGAACTCAGATATACAACCCGTTTCTTCAAATTCTGCATAAAAAGCTATAGGATTTTTCCAGAGTGTCACGACCCTCTTTTGTCTTCTTCAAAAACAAATATGCAAAAATAGAGAAAAACAAATTTCCCTTTTTTTGTGTCCGAATAAAGTGCTCTTATACCACTTGTTAAGTACAAAAGATCTGAATACAAAAACACCACAATATATCTAGAGAGAAATATATAAAACACCACTTTGTTAATCCTGAATCCCTTGAGGTGGAGGAACACCATACAATAGATCATATTATCGAAGCGATCCTCTCATGTTCACTTTCCTCTTCGAGGAAGAAACCTCCTAATGAGCTAATATCCAAATGCAATACTTCTTCTTGACTTCCCATTACATTGTTTGAACCCCTTTACATAGTTCTACCAAGCACCTAAGAACATTCTAGAGGAGGAACCTTCAAGAAGTGGATCCTTTAATAAGTCCTCTTACATTTATTACATTCACACTAATATATCTAACCACCATAGTGGGCCTTATTTAAGACTATAGTGGACCTATTCCACCTTACATTGAATGCCCTCCACTATTATCACTATGGTCCCTTCACTACATTTTTCTAGCATATACTCCTCCTCTTCAGTTAAAAAGTAGAATTGATTATGTGAATTGTATTGATTTGATTTCTTCCTATATACAGAAACTAGGTAGAACCCTAACCCTTTTGTTGGGGACATTCAAATTAGAGATTTTGCATCCTTAATAGAAAACCAAATGAACTAGAAATAATAATGGAATTTCTATTATAATAATGAAGCATCCTCAAGTTTCATTGTTTCAAATGAACATAATATCCCTACAATAGTTATTCAAGACCATCATCAATTCTTGTCTGATCCTATGAGAACGTACTTGATGAGACAAAATCAGAGATTAGGAATAACCACCTATGAAGAAACTTGTAATTTTCATCACATTAATTCTTTATTGGCCTTCCATTATAGATGACACATTGTGCTCCCTATTTTGTGAAAAAGGGATCCTACATGATACCCTTTGTTTAACATTGCTTTAGCCACGTACAATATCTACCTAGATTATTTAAAGATGAATGGAACAAGATGGGTGGGACTTCAATTCCATTATCTAATATTATAGTTGTCTACCCAAATCTATAGGTCCTTTCAAGTGTGGAATGAGTTTCAAGAAGTGGCTACTTGGGTTCCAATTAAGAAACTTTTTGATATTACACAAAGAGAGAATATGAGCATGTGGCCTACAATTGGAGTGATGTCAATTATGGTATTCCCAAGCCTATATGAACTAGTTGCATAAGGGACATGCAACACCTTTATTGAAAGGGAGATGATGGGTCTCCATTTTGACATATTGCTATACTGTTGATTTCCCTCTTTATCCAAAATTCCTTCATCTTTTTGACATCATAACTCTCCATCTCCACCTTATTCCATGATTATAAAGGATCGACTTCATCAAGAGGAATTAAGGTAATTAGAGGTTGTTTTGTGAATGCTTTCCTAGTTATTGGTAACTTAGAAATGTACCATAATTACCTTGGGTTTTCTTATTAATTATCTAATGGCATGAAATTTGATTTGTAAATAATGTTGTAGATACCACACTACCTTCATTCCAATAGCTTGAATTTTAGGATAATTCCATATCAACAGATGTCACATGAACTTCATTCCAACAACTCGATTTCTAGCATAGTGCCATATCAACAAATGCCACACAACCTTCATTTTAGTTGCATGAGGATGCCTCTATCCTAATTTATCACCAAAAATGCACATGCCAAGGGTATCTTGAAGATATCTTAGGCACAATTAAGATATGGTGACAGTGAAAGAGTTAATTTAACATCAAATTATTCTCTATGTAAAAAACCAAATCCAATTCTACTAATAGAGTTGTACCTTCACTTCAAGTTTATGTATTGAGTTGATTAGTTAGTTCGATAATTTATTCATGAACAACTTATTTTAGACTTCAATTTTATGTATTGAGTTAATTAGTTAGTTCGATAGTTTATTCATGAACAACTTATTCTAGAGAGTAAGCGCCCACCCGCCTAATACAATTGTTGTTTATGTTCATTAATTTCCTTTCATTAATATTTAGTTTCATTCATGTTTATTGAATTGTATGCCACATTTTATTAATATTTTATGATATATAGCTAACATTCAATTACATAATTATAATTCAAACCAATCAAAATAGAGTAATAACTCTAAGAAAGCATAACAACAGTGATAAGATATCCATGTAACATGCACTTTCAACAATTATGGAGTATAGTATATTGTAATTCAAAATTTGTATGAATTTACTACATATTGATTTATTTTTTATTTTTTTGTTTTGTTTATGATAGATAAATAAAAATTATATTCTATGTTTACAACTTAGAATAATTCTGTTTTTTTCTTTAATTAGATTAAAATAAGCTATGTTCATTTGCAACCAGGATAGATTTTTTTTTTCTTTATTAATATTAACTATGGTAGGTAACTAGATACTATAAATATCTTAGTTATGCATATACACTGTATTAATATTCCACAAGTACAAATTAAGTATAAGTTGATAATTAAATGATTAGTAATATATATATTACCTTCATAATAAATATATAATAAATATGGTATATAATTAATCTCTCGATCCAAGTAAAAATAGTTTTTTTAAGTATAAATGTTGCAGGCCATCCAAATTCTGATTTCATTTCAGAATCAAAGGCCAAGTGTGACTAACCAGGACTTAGTAGACGTTCAATTCATAATACCATACTTATCAATGTATATTATGTTAAAGGCAAGAGAAAAAGAATTTAGTTTTCTATTTTACTAATTAGCCTCAACACTAGCTATCAAATTTCTTAAGCCATACAACACGACTGTTATGTTGAATTCCATATTTATCAAACCATCAAGAAATTACTAAAAACACGAGTCTCCAAAACCCATGCCATATTTATCAAACCATCAAGAGTACAAGTCTCCAAAACCCAACACTCTTTTAGCAAAGTCATTATTGTAATGGAGATCTAACCCTCTTCAAGTTACTAAGTCTACTCATAAATATGGATTTTGAGATTATAGATATATAGAGTATTAATGATGGTATGGTAATAAATGTATTGAGACTTGCAAAGTATCAAAAAGTGAAAATAACATATATATATATATATATATATGAGGAGGTTTTTTGTTTCATAAACAAAAGGATTTTATACACTAATTTGATGTAATTTAATCGTGACTTTAAATAGATTACTATATATATATATATATTATAATTTTT
>SNQJ01S0014526.1:8085-32949 GCA_010110895.2 Picea sitchensis | reverse complement strand
CATGAGGAACGGAAGACTTTCTCCTTTCTGAAAGAAAATGTTGAAAAAGTTCACACAACCCATGGAATAATGTTGAAATAACCGTTGTAATGTCTATGAGCTTTTTAGCCTAGAATGATGAAATATCAAGGAAGGTTGAGAAAGTAACTAAGAAAGATGACGTCAATTACATAGAGTTAGGAGGAGGAACAGGGGATACTGTGAAAGAAATTTTGATATCCTTATAAGGGAGCAAATAACAACAAACATGCAATGTGAATGCGCATCCATGTCTATAAAGAAAACCATTCGTAAAAATGAAAAACATTGGACCGTCAACTTTTCCTAACTTTGATGGAATGGTTATTAATGATCGTGATACATTTCTTTTTGAATTTGACCTAATTTGGATTAGGTATGATTATTCTTTTTATGTACAAAAAACTTAAATTATTTACTTGTACTATTAAAGATGTAATCTTCATTTGTTTATGGGGTTTGGAGGTAATACTATTTGATGATATGCATAATAGTATATTTGAATGCAAAAATCTTTTTTTGAAAAGTATCAAAAATTATTGTAAATATAGGGATTTTGGGAAAAAAATTTAAAATGATGAAAAAAAAGATTATGTTAAAGATTTTTATAAAACTAAAAAGATATAAGAAANTTTTTTTGAAAAGTATCAAAAATTATTGTAAATATAGGGATTTTGGGAAAAAAATTTAAAATGATGAAAAAAAAGATTATGTTAAAGATTTTTTATAAAACTAAAAAGATATAAGAAAAATAAATTAGATACACTTATTCTTGGGCTTAGAAGTAACTAGAAATGAATTTGAGAATTTAGTAGATAACTCTAAAATTAATATTGTAACTTTTCTTAGATATATTACAAACTAAAAAAAAAAAAAGAGAGGAAGATAATCTAACTTTAACTATATTTTTCTGAAGTGTATAAAAAAAATCTATTAAGAGAAAAAAAATCTATTAAGAGATTGTCCACTAAATAATATTTAAAATTGTGTTATTTGTGTAGAAAATCATGCAACAAACAATTTTCCTTAGTTACCAAAGCTAAACGAAGTATGTCAAAGAGATCATGGATGTTTAGAACAAGTTATTTTGGCATAAAAAAATGACCATGGAAGCTTTGATCAATAGGTATTGTGCAAGATCCTTTGCAACATTATGCTTCATAGTATGATAATCAATAACATCCTCCTCAAAATTGGTTTCCACCCATGCCTTGGAAAGCATAGTTTCCTTAGCAATCTCAAAACCAACATTGACAATAAGGATGGAAAGGGACTACTTATAGAAACATGCTTGCTCATCCCTATCCTCTACAAATTCAACACCAAAAAAATTCTTCAATAACACTAATTACAATTACCAACTAATCAACTTCCTCAAAGACCACCTCAAATACCTTCCCAACCCATTTCTAACCCAAATAATAAAGTAGTTCATCCCTCTTACAATACCCAGTTACACAATTTTCCATCATATTTTATTTCCCATGTTAATTTATAAGATATTTATTAAATCAGAGAAAGTAATCAATAAAAGAAATTCTCCAATCATTATTGAAGAAGGAAATGGAGAAAATTTCTAATCAATTAAAGAATAACAACAATATTAGTCCAATAATATAGACTCATTCGCCATAAATAATATATCAACCACATTTATCAATTAAAGAATAACAACAATATTACTCCAATAATATAGACTCATTCCCCATAAATAATATATCAACCACATTGATCCAATTCTCCTCCATATCGAGAGAGGTTAAAATTTTAAAAACCAACAATTCAACCTGAATTTGATTTTTTTTAGGGGAATTGAAGAATATTTGTGTTAAAATTCCTTTATTTCAAACCATTAAAAATGTTCCAATCTATGATAAAGATATTAGAGAATTATGCTTAAGTAAATGTAAAACATACAAGGACGACAAGTGTGGGGGAGTTATTTTTTACTTCGAAGGAAAACAGAGCTAAAAATATTCCTAGGGGTTAGGAAAGAACATCAACAATCAAGTAAAGGTTCTTGCAGTATATATGAGAATGTGCCTCATCTCAACAAACAAGTTAGTGTGAGTTCTTGTCCTTGGTGACTCTAAGATGATCATAAAAAAGCTTAGGAGATTAAGTAAAAATGCTTTCCCTAATCTCATGTGGATTTATAAACACATCATGGACATGGAAAAAAAATTTAAATATATGAGTTGCTTTCACATCCTCAAAATTCAAAAAATAAATTAAATATGTGAGTTATTTTCACATCCTCAAAAAGAAAAATGGAAAGGCGGACTCCAAAGCAGCAAAGGAACTAGATAAAATCAAAATCTACATCAATGGGGAATAATCTGAAATTTATTTCGCATAATCTAAGTATGCAACCTTACAAAATTGTTATGCTCCTTTTGGAGCAACGTCGACTCAAGGAATCAATTTTTTAAATGAATGAATGGATGTGACCCCACCTCCCATTCGTAGTAGGATATATTTCGTCATCAAATTTCTCACTGCATTCAACAACCACCATGCACTTGTGACAAGGGGCTTCACTTCATATCACCATATGGTCTATTATCCTAGTGCATTTGTATTGACCTCAACCCCTTGTGAGATGACGGTTTCATGTGGGATATTCCCATCATGACAAGACCAAAACATTGCATCCATTCCCCTTGTCCTTGTAGGTGTCATCATCCACACAGGAACTGCAGCAAATTCTATGGATCTCACAATGAATTCACCCAAGTTAGCATCATATTTGAATATGGAGCCATTTTCTAATCCAAGGGAATTCTTGCTAGTTTCAATTGAATCATTTTTTTAGGACGGTGACAAGAATATTCGTGGTGATTGGAAGTAGCAGACGTTCTAGGTGTGCACCAATTCCATCGCCATAACTTGGACATTTCTTCTTAGGATCAACTTCGCATATTGCAACATTCTCTCAGCAATGTAGCGACAAAGTCGCTCCTCCTGTGACTGTGCAAAGTGAAAATTGGATAAACTATAGGACCAAATGTAGACCCAGCAATCCAAAATGGAGAGCCTGCATGCCTCCAATGCTCACCTTGTCCTTCAACTGTAGGAACAAGAAGAAAAATATTTTGAGGAATTAGCTATTGTTCTTCGCGTGGTGAATCAACATACATATTAAATTCGGTCTCTTCGTCGACATGTCCAACGCCACCCCCTAGGAGCCCCAAATCAACAAAGACTAGCACCCTCAGTTGGATCGATTGCTTCTTGTGAAGTCTTACAACCACTGGTGCATCATCTTGTGCGTGAAACTCATGAAATTACTCTAGGAGAGATAGATACAGAGTTGAAACTCTCCTAGGTTAGCTCTCTGTAGTGCAAAGCTTCAGTTTTTCTCTTCTCCTTTGTTGCTTGTTGCAATCTATACTTGGAAGGCTTGTAATAGTTTTTTGATGTATTTGGGAGAATTTCTAAGTAATCTAAACGTATGTAAGACCTTATCTTTGTTTCATGCGTCTATCATTTTGAATTTTTGTACTATTTATTTTTTTTTGCACATGCAGAACCCACCTTTTAATAAAATCATTAACCATTTCTCAAAAAAAAAAAAGATTAAATATAGAAGAAATAAAAGGATCCTCAAATGGTTAAAGTAATTAGTAAATTAGTTGATTTAATGTTAAAGTCATTAGTAAATTAATTGATTTAATGTTAGGATAATTTTTAATCACTAAATATATATATCTGGAAAGTCCTATTGTCAATATTTATATCAACAATTTCCATTGCAAATACTTTAATTGACTTTGTAGTTGGAATCAATGTAATGACTAAAGAATCCATGGAAAAACTAAATTTATTTAATCTTCATCAAACTCCTATGATATTACAATTAGTTGATAGATCTACTATTAAACTTGAAGGAGTATTAGAAGATATAATTGTTTCCATGGATTCTTGGGAATATCCTACAGAGTTTATGGTTTTAAAGCCAACATAAAATCTTGTTGGCTTCCCAATAATTTTGGGAAGACCATGGTTGGCCATTGTTGATGGATTCATTGGTTCTAGATCATGGGATCTGACAATCTGACATGGGGATTCTATTAAAAACATACTTTGCATCTACCAACCAAAAATTTCAATAGGTTTAAAATTTCCTCCATAGCTTGATAATGAAAATAATGATGATGAAATTTTGTAACCAATATTAAAAATTATCAAGTTATGACTCTCAAAGAGGAAACTAAAGATGATTTAATTAATAACTTTATAACTTATCCTAATTTCATTCAGTATCTTGAAGGGCATTCCTTTGATCATGCCTTAGATGAACATTTTCAAGAAAATTGTACTATAAGTACTTTATCATCACTATTTGATTCTATGTATTCTTTATATGCTATGTCGAGTACACTTGTTGATATCAATCAAGGAAAACCATTGAATCTTAATTTTAAACTTGAGGAATCTCAAAATAATCAACTAATTAAATTACTACAAAAACATTTGGGTGCATTTGCATGGATATACACCAATACGAGAGAAATTCCTCCAATATATTTATATTCAGGATTATTCTTAACTTGTAAGACAACCTCATAGACATAGGAAT
This sequence comes from Picea sitchensis, assembly GCA_010110895.2. Lineage (NCBI taxonomy): Eukaryota > Viridiplantae > Streptophyta > Pinopsida > Pinales > Pinaceae > Picea > Picea sitchensis. Next base: position 28,349 of record SNQJ01S0014526.1, on the reverse strand, counting down.
CTTTCCTTAAAATAAATAGTGAAAGAAGAACTACAAAAATAACTTAATATGAATTTCATTTATCGTATTTCGGATAGTGAATGGACTTCACCTTTGGTAATAGTTCCTAAGTAAAATGGTGTGTATGTATGGATTATTGTGAATTAAACAAAGCCACTTTAAAATACCATTTTATCTTTCCATTTATTGATAAGTCTTAGATACTTTAGTGGGAAAGTTTTTTTTTCTTTCTTTCATGGATTTAGTGGTTATAATCAAATTCAAATTACTTCTAAAGATTAAGATAAGGCTACATTCACTTGACCATGGGGAACATATCCTTATTGAGTATTACAATTTCGGTTATGCAACACCCCTACCACATTCCAAAGAGATGTCTTAGGTATTTTCTCCGACTTAATTCATGATTGTGTTGAATTTACATGGATAATTTTGCTATTTATGGAAATTCATTTGAAGAAGCTATGGAAAATCTTGAAAAGGTTTTAATCAATTGTCAGAAAAATAAATATTTCACTTAGTAATGGAAAACATCACATGTTACTCATAGAAGGAATTTTTCTTGGTCATCACATATATTCTATGGGAATCAAAGTTGATAAAAAAAATTGAGGTAATTTCTCATCTCCCTATTCCAAATAATTAAAAAGATGTCTGAAGTTTCTTAGGGAATTCAAGTTTTTATTGATATTTTATTGAAAATTTTACAACAGATGCATTACTATTGTTTATATTACTTAACAAAGACAACAATTGTTTTTGTACTAATCAATGTCATAATTTTTTTGAATCTCTCAAATAATTTTTTTCTGTGGCACTAGTATTATGAGGACCAAATTGGTCCCTAGTTTTTATATATTAATTTATGCAAGTTAGATATATCTACTGGAGTACTACAAGGAAAAAAGTAATGTCACCAACCTTAATCCATTTATTTCATTAGAAATAACTTGACTCCTGCTAAGTTGAATTATATGGTAACAAAAAAAAAGTTATTTGTTGTTGTTCATATTGATGGGTTTCCTAATTACCTTTCAATTTCTTAGAAGGATAACCAAAAGACTATTCACTTTACTTTTCAAACCATGGATCTGTGTATTACTTGTGAATTGACATGCATTGTATATGCCAGGGAAATATTTTGAACATTGTTCTAGTTGTAATGTTGTAGCAGGAATAAATGGTATTGAGGTGAGGGATTTATAATATCTCTAACAAGGTCACCAATAAATGACTAGAACAAAGACTAATTTGACTGTAAACAAAACCTTAGTTGGGTCTGGAAGCAATGTCTCATGGCCCCTAGCTAAACGTGATTACAAGGAATAAAAAGTAGACTAAGCTAATTCAACCAGACTAGAAACAATGTGTTGTGACCCCAGTTGAATTTGATTGCAAGAAGTGTAAAGTAAGATAATCTAATTAGACCAGACCAGAAGAAAGGTGTTGTGACTGCAGTTGAATACAATTGCAGAAAATGTAAAACAAGATAAACTAATTCAACCAGACTGGACGCAAGGTTTTATGACCCAAGTGGAATGTAACTGAAATTATGAGAAATAAATTCTAACTAAATTGTAGAAAATAAAATCTAGCTACATTTTCAAAATAGAAACTCACATGACTGTCAACTAATTATGAATGGTGACTATGCCAAGAGATGTTTTTTAACCATCAACCCTATAAATATCAAATAATGAACTATGCATGTGACTATCTTGTGATTCTGTCAAGATCTCGAAGTTACTGTAATTGTCACAAATTTGATGGGATACAAATAACATAAGTGAAAAAGGAATAATTCATAATTCATAAACAATAACCAAATGTTCAAGGAATAAAAAATAAATGAAATTGGAAAACCAAACCTACATTATGATACTAAACCAAACCTGGCTAAGGAGGGGGGCCTACATCCCTAAATGAGGTTCTATATGAAACTATCAATCAAAATATGAACAAAAACATTCATTAACATGAACAGATTCCATAGGAACAAAGAAATGATCTTATTAGTTGGAGAAAATAGATTTTCGTATTAAAATGATAATTCTTCTCCTCCTTTACTTGAATCGAGCATGATATTTATACATCTTACATTTCCTATTCCTGACAAGAAAGAGTTGAGGAAAACAAGGAGGATTTGAGATGCTCACACTTCTCTCAATTTTGTTTTCAATAGCATAACTAAGAAAAAAAAAATCACAAATCGAGTCTTGGCATTTTTATTACACTGGGAGGAGACGTTGGATCATTTATCATTGATTGATCTAGACTTTTCTACATTTTTTTTTCATGCTATCCATGTTGCCACTTGATCATCAGTTACTATCACCATAGCATTTTGTGTTGTCAAAATTAGAGTAACGGATTTAAAGGAAAGTTCAATGTGAACAATTGTCTTCATCCATCTGTGTTGCAGCAACGATCAACCATTGGTGTTACAACAACTATTTGTTCGGTGTTGTAGCAACATGACTGATCGATGTTGCAACACCATGACTAGTGTTGCAGCAATGATAAACCATTGGTGTTGCAACAATTGTTTGGTCAGTGTTGTAGTAACATGGGTGATTGATGTTGAAAAATCAAGACTGATGTTGCAAAAAGGGTCAACCTTCGGTGTTGCAACAACATAATTGGTCTTGCAAGAACTATGGAAATCCGGTGTTGCACCAACTGTGGTTGGTTGGTTGGTGTTGCACTAACTGTGGCGTAACAACCTGCTTTGCACTAATTCTTGCAATCCCTTCCATTAGTAAGAATAAAAGGTTTATTTTTTCATTGAATTACATTAGTATAATTCACTAAAATGACATGAGTGACACGAAATCATACCTTGGGAAAAATATGTCATTATGATCCGATATAGACTAAAAGGATGACTTGGTGGTGGGAAAAATTAATAAAAAAGATAAAATACGGGTGTGAAAATATGGTAATTTGAATGTCGTTCATCTTCCCCCAAATCGAAGAGGTTGGATGTCCCGATGCGACCATCCAGTCAATCTAAATTAGAGTCCTTATGAAAATAATTGTGGTGGAGGTTGTTGATGCTAAAAATTTGGTGTCCTTGAACATGAGCTGGAAAGTATCCTCCATTATTTTGTATTTCCTTCCAACAATTAGCTTCTTCTTTTTCCTCCAAGCTATAATAGAATGGCTACTTAGGTGAATGGATACATGTCATTGGGTAGTGGAATCTTAAGCCAACCCATCTATTTACACACCTCCTCATACATTGGGCATACCTCTTGACATGTTGTAATGCTATTTGAATATCGAGGTAGTTGAATGCATCCATCTTTCTCATTTCTTCTACAATGTCTTTTCATCTTTGACTACAACCCTCCACAACATCTTCCTTTAGGGATCCTATCCATTCCATGCTATAAGAAATGGCCTCCTGTCATCTATTAGCCATGAATTTGGAATACTTTGGAGTATTGACCCATGCATAATGCGAAATGAGGACATTTTTTGGTTGGTGAAATTATCCTCATATCCGGAGGTTGAAACTCTTATTTGTTTTGGCAATGAACCGGGTGATCTTCCATTAAACCTTGTTGTGTAAGAATTAAGGGAAGGCTCTCATCTATATGTCTCCAAAATAATGGGTTGGATTCCACTCAGAGTTAAAATCAAGGATGAGGCTTTGCTGATACAACTCACATAATAGTTCTTCCCTTCATTGTTGCTTTTGTGCTATACTTTCAAAAATTCCTCCATCGATGTTATCTGATGTGGTTTTCCTGTTTTTATTACCTTTTGCTAAAAATATAGGTATCTTTCAATCAAGAATATTGAATAAACCAAGAAGGGTGCACTGCAAGAAAGTATAGAATCTACAAGAGAATTCATTTGTTCCTTCTCTTTTGTGAGAATGTTTACTTGAGCTTGCAGTTCTGAAGCTCTCTTCATATCCTTTTTCTACTGCTCCCATTTTGATTTATGGATTGCTAGTTGTTCATCCCATATTTGTCTTAGGTTATATATGTCCTTTTGATACCGAGTCAAAGAAATTATCCCTCCCTCATAGGATTCATCTAAGATTTTCCACCTAGCAAGGTGATCTCTTAACCAAAAATCATTGTCACAGATTGTTGGGGTGGCTGCTTTCTGGAAAAAAGGCTATCATTGGGATTCTACATCTCAATACTTGAGAGCTTCTTTATATTCTAGTTGTGTCTCAATATCAGTATCATTGGCTTGTAGGGGCACTAGTCTAAGGGATACTTCGTGGTGTGATTCGAGAGAGACACTAGAGAATTTATCTTTGAGATTTCCAACAATTGAAGTTGGTTGGTCTAGATTCCCTTTATACAATTCACCCCTTAACCTTTTAATATTCCCCCTCGATATCTTATTAACCCTTCTTATTTCAAAATTGTTTTATGATAGTAGAATACAAAGGTGCTACCTGCAGTAATGGTTTTCTTCACCCTATTCTTTCTTGTGACCCTTCTCTTAATAGGATTGATGATGTCTACCAAAAATACCTATTCTATTAATCCTTGCATCCCAACAATCTGTGTGCCTTTTGATTATTCATATTCCATTGCAACATGCATGATTTTGTCCCCTTGTGTTGCATCTAGTGTGATTCTTTGAGTTTCATCATCGACTGGTTCTTGTGTTGTAGAAAGGACAATTTGTTGAGTCTTTCCCTGTAGTGGTTCTTATGTTGCAGCAAGGGAAGTTTGTTGAGTCTCATCCTCTGGTGGTTCTCGTATTGCAGAAAGGATGAATTATTGAATTTTTTCCCTTTGATAGTTATTTTGTTGTAGTAAGGGTGGGTTGTTCCTTTTCTCCTTCCATTGGTTATTGTGTTGTGGCATAAGCGATTTCTTGATTTTCTCCTATTGTTAGTTCTTGTGTTACAACATAAGTGATTTGTTGGGATTCCTTGGTCACCTTTTTTCTTACTGAAGAGTGTGTTCTCTTCTTTTTTGGGACTTTCACATTTGGTAACCCTTGATACTTCATTTTCCTCATGAGATTGCCTATTTATTTTGGAGGAGAACCCCTGATATCTCCTATGTTGTTGTCGCACATAATCGAGGGTTTGTCTTCTTCTTCTTCTGTATTAAGTCCCCTTGTTGGCATTGAAATTCCTTCCTCCTCCCTCTATCTAAGAATTGTGCTGGCAGGTTTCCTAAGAAATTCTTCACATGTGTGTCCTTCTGGTTCTAGGGCGTGTGTGATTACAAGTTTAATCAATCAACCCATGATGAGAGATGCATGCCATAGGATTTTTGTCTTCCTTAATGCTTCGTTCCATCTGTTGTAGTATCTTAAAAAGAAAGAAGGGAAAAGAGATTTTTGATCAATTTTTGGTGTTAAAGATGATTTAAAATCTTGAGATGGTACCATAATATGACTCTTTGTCGATCCTCGCATCTGATAAATTTTTCTAGGAAGTAGGAAATATTTTCATATGGTCAGGGAAGAGACTTCCTGGTGAATCCTCTTCCCTTCTTTATCAATACTTCGTCTAAATGTAAGAAGTCCTCCTTGACACAGGGAAGCGACTAGACTAGACTAGACTACATAAGTGTGAGATGTCATGTCGAATTCAAATGAAATAATGGTGAAGGGACATGTCACTTAATGAAATATTATTGTGCATGGAAAAGTGTGCCTTGGAAACTTACCCATGTTCTTGATGGTTTTTGCGTGTAAGGCATGGTGCAACGTGATGATGACTCAATCAAGTTACAGTGTTCCATTGTTGTGACGTGGTGCAATGTTTCGGTATTGCAGCAAGGCCAAATGTTCTAGTTTTGTAGCAAGACACAATGTTCCAATGTTGTAGCAAGGTGTAGTTTTCTAGTGTTACAGCAAGGAAAAGTGTTTCGATGTTGCAACAACATAGAATATGTCTAGTGAGCTCCTTGCATTCTCATGAACAATGGGAAGCTGACATAACCATTGTTGTAAACCTGGAAGTTCCCTATTGTTTCTCAAGATAATTATTGCTCCATCCCTTGTCGATACCTTTCAAGAAGGCCTCTTTGGATAATGACTTTCTATACAATCAAAGTTTTTTCCCATTTACCATTAATGGAGTTATGTCCTCATTGATGGTTCAGAGTTTTATGACCCCATTATCATAAACAACATCAATCTCATAGGGGCCTAACCATAAAATACATAATTTACCCTTGAAGCCTTTTAATCTGGAGTCAAACAACAAGGCCCAATATGCAACTGAGAACTCCTTATTTATGAACTTTTCATGCCAATTATCCCTTTGTTGTTGAATGACAGATGTATAATGCAAAGTAGCCTAACAAATTTTGTCCAATTCACTAACTACAAAGTTGCTAGTGTTGTGCTTAAGATAGGCCCATGCCCAATTGAAGTGTATTTCTCAAAGTTTTCACCTCAGTTTCTATGGGTATAATATTGTTTTTATTTTACACGATATCATATGGAGTACATCTTGTGATGTTTCACCATGTGGTTCTATATGCCCATAATGTATTTTGAATTTTATCTTCCCAATCCTTGAGATGAAGTTGAACAATCTTTGTTAGGATGGTATCAAAGATTTTATTTTTCCCTTCCACTTCCCCATTGGCCTATGGGTGATATGGCATAGTTATCCTATGCTTGATTTGGTAGAGCTATTTAATGGTTATGACATTCCTTGAGGTAAATTGAGACCATCCATCTGTGAAAATTTCCTTAGGTATCCCAAACTTGATAAATATTTCCCTATGGATAAATTCTACCACAACGTTTTTTGTGGCTATGAGGAGTGCCTTTTATTCTATCCACTTTGTAATGCATCCTATGTAAACCAAGATGTAGGAGTTTCTCCAGGATGGAGGGTTAATAGGACCTATGAAATCAAGGGCCCACTTCTCAAAGAGTTCCACTACCAGTTGTGTCTATTGACACATTTCACTTGATTGAACTAGTCATTAAATATCGTATAGCAGCATTATCAATTTTTATAATTATAGGATACCTAGTTGTGTAATGGCACAAATTATTTATAGCATGGATGACAACAAGAAACTATTTTTCTGTGACTTTTTAATTTATCTTAGTGGGTGTAAGATTATTACTAATAAAGCATAATGCATATGGATTATGTTGTTCTTCTTGTTTTCCAAGCACAACTCCAATGGTGGTGTCAAATGCATCTATGGATATATGGAATGGCAAGGATCAATCTAGTCCCCTCAGGATAGATGATGTTGTTAATTTCTACTTTAATTCCTCGAAATTTCTATGGCACATGCCATTCCAATTAAATTTAGCGTCGTTTGTGAGTAATAGGAATATAGGGCATGGAATTTTCTCAAAATTTTCCCTAAATAATCTATACTATTCGACCTTTCCTAGAAAAAAAATTCCTCTACTTGTATTTCTGGAGGAGGGAGTTTGAGTATTACCTCTATCTTCTATGCATCGACCTGTATACATGTAGGAGAGATATGATTTCCTAGGATAATACTTTTTTCTAACATCATAACACATTTTTTACTGCTAAGAGAGACATTGGACTCCATACATCCTTTGAGTACTTTTTCTAAGTTAGCGAGGGCCAATGTGAAGGTTTCACTGTATGTTGTGAAATCATCCATATATACTTCTATGCATTCATGAATGATATGAGGGAATGTATCAAGAAATTCCTCGAGAACGTGTCTAGAGTGTTGGAAAGTCCAAATGAAAACACCCTATATGAAAATGTCCCCTGTGGGAAAGTGAATGTAGTTTTTCTTGATCCTCAGGAGCATTACAAACTTGGTTATAGATACTAAACTCATCAAATAAAGAGAAGTATTTCTTCATAGCTAATGTTTCCAACACTTGGTCAATAAATGGTAGGGAAAATGGTCCTTGCAGGTGGATTTGTTTAACTCCCTATTGTTAAATTATATTCTTCATTTGCCATTCTTTTTTGTAACAATAATGAGAGGAGAGACCAATTGGCTCTCAAAGATAGGATATATGAAAATTATAGAAATAAATTTATGTATTTCTTCCTTAACTATCTCCTTCAATTTCAAGTTCATCATTCGTTGTGGTTGACGAATGGGTCTAGATTTTCTTTGATGTATATATGCTGTGTATATATATTTGGATGGATTCCCTTCATATCTATGTAGCCCCAGGTGAACACATTTTTATACTTTCTTAGGAATTCAATGAGTTGTTTCTTTTGTGGATTGAATAATATTGAGTTAATGTTCAGAAACTTCCCTAGGATGATCTCTACAAGTTAGGTAATGGACTCAAGGCTTTCGACAATGGGTGTCTCCTATGGTATTGGTGGTGCATCAACCATGGAGAGGTTTTCCTGGACATGTATTCATAGTATATATATTTGGATGTATTCCCTTCATATCTATGTAGCCCCAGGTGAACACATTTTTATACTTTCTTAGGAATTCAATGAGTTGTTTCTTTTGTGGCTCGAATAGTATCGAGTTAATGTTCATAAACTTCCCTAGGATGATCTCTACAAGTTAGGTAATGGACTCAAGGATTTCAACAATGGGTGTCTCCTATGGTATTGGTGGTACATCAACCATGGAGAGGTTTTCTTGGACATGTATGCATAGTATATGATTAAGTTTATTTTGGGAAGATGGTGGGGTAGAGGCTATGAAATCGTTGATCTTTTAATCTTCCATATTTTCTATGAAAACAAGATATTGGTGTACTAAAAGTACTTGTTGGGAAACCTACTCCTCCTCATCCTCTCCATAATCTACCCAAATAGGTGTTTCTAGCTCTATATTGGGCTTTCCTGAAGGGTAAAAAGAGAGATTCTTTATTATTTCCATGAGAAATTGTCGTGATTCTCGATCTGCAACCAATATAAGCATCGACAGTTTCCAACCATGGTCATCCAAGAATCAGGGGGTATCCTCCCAAATAATTCATGGTTTGTAAGACCATAAAATCGACAGGGTACTCCTATGATTCCAACAATATTAATACATCTTCTAGGATTCCCTTTGGTTTTATGATGGATTAATCTATCAGTTGTAACATTGTAGGGGTTTGTCTAAGGCTTCTCAACTCTAAGGTTCCCGTGGTTTTGTGAGTCATTCAATTCATGGAAACCCCTAGGTTGATTAGGGTATTAGGGATGGTAGTTTCATTGATCTAAACATTGACTATGGGAATTCCAAGGTCTAAATATTTGAATATGGAAACTCCATTGAGCATTAAGTCTGCCAATTTTCCTATCGCATGGACCATCTGGGGATATCTTCTTTTTCTAGTTGGTATTTGTATGCATGAATCCCTAACATCTTTTAGTATATTGGGATGTATTTTATATCTTGCAATTGAGGTATTTAGACACACACATTCTTGAGCTCCCCTAAGAAATCAATTTTTGTTTTAGTAGGAGGGTTTCTAATATTTAGTCTTTCTAGAAAAGGTGGTTTTTTCACGTCCTTCCTACTTTGTTGTCTAGTTTCAGAGCAGGGGGTTGTTCAGTTGAATTATTTTCAATCAGAGCCTCTTCCTAATAGTATTATATATTTACTAGTGAGGATCATTGGTTTATGGTTTTCCCAGATCTTAAGTGTATATAATGACATTCCATGGAAGATATAGAGTAAGAAGGGTAAAATGGAAATCCAACAATATATGCTTGTTGTGTTGGTTTGTTATTGGGGTTAGGGATAGGTTGTTTAAGGATTTACAATTGAGGAGGAGGTTGGTTAGGATTTCAGAGTTGTAGTAGAGGTTGAGGTGCTATAGGTTGTTGTGATAATAAGTGTTGATGTCCGACAAAAGGTGGGCTCCTCCAACCCTGTTCCCAAGGATTGTTTTAGGGTGATGGAGACATCCATTATGAGTTATAGGGATTAGGTGGGTACCACCATTGAGGGGTCTATTGCATGGAGGTATTATTATAATAAGAGTTTAAATGATAAGATTGGTCTGGAGACATACCTTAAGGTTGAAGTTTCCATGGACATTTTTGTGTGATAAGGCGTAATTTATCAACCTCCCCACTTACTTCCTAATAGACTACTTTTAAACCATGTAAGGATGGGAAATTTATAGTGGATATTTCTTCTTCATAGATACCACATGTTTCAATTTGATCAAGTGGGCACTCCTTCAATGGATCCCTTTTTCTGGAGTTCAGACAAAAAATAATGCCTCCTCCCGCTTCTTTTTCAACTACAAGGTATCTAACTGGGAGCTTAAGGAACTAAGTATATATGTTTTGAAGTCCTCTAGCATATTCCCTATTTCATATTGAATGACTCCACCACTGTATGTCTTATTAATCCTTTTCAATGTGTCCCTTGGCCCTTTTCTAGGTCACGATGTCCCTTTGGAATATCTTTGACATAGTTTTTAGATAACCTCATAGGGATATTGGTATATATCACTAACTCCCATCAAGTTCAAGATGTAAATATAGTCATCCTTGAACCCTCTTAACAATAAGATTCATTTGGTCTCTGGATCTGATTGGCTTTGTATTGACCACTCTAAATTGTATTTGAATCATTCCATTAAGTCTTCCATTCTCTCATCTTCCTTCTGAATCATTATAAGCACGTATTCCCTATGATCCTTATCCTTATAGTGGTCTTGTTAGTTTTCGAGGAACTCCATTCTCATTTGTCCCCATGTGGTGATGTCGTTCCCACTGAGTCCCATGAACCATCGGAGGGAAGCATTCTTGAGAGTGGTTGGAAAGAGATTCAACTTGTGAGCATGAGATATGTAGTTGTAACTTTTGTAGAGGATGTGAAATTAAAAAAACAATCTGTCTAGGTCCTCCATAGCTAAGACATGAAAGTTTGGCAAAGAAGAGTGTAGAATATTCTTCATTTGAGTTACTTCATCTATATTTTTTATTGGAAATTCAAAGGTGACAGCCTCTATTTTCATGACTTGGTTTTTTTATTCATCCATTTATCATATAAACTGTAGTAAATTGTCCTCTTATTGTTTTGGGAACTCTATAGGGTTGATTGGATTGATAGGTGCTTCAAATTCATGGCTTGGTTGTTTGTTCATCGTATAATCCTAGGGGAAAAAATTTCTACTTGTACTGAAGAAGAAGCCTTAGAAAGGTGGGTTGGATGTGTTGATTCTGCAGAGGGAGGTTCTGGACTTATTTTATCCAGAGAGACAGGTATTGGCATAAGGTAATTGGGTTAGTTGGATCCTTATGCTTGAGTATGTTTCCCTACAATGTTATTCTATGGGGTATTTTTTTTGGATCTATTAAAATGACCTACGAGGTCTCTATTTCTTCTCATGATATTTTGAAAAATATCCTATCTTTAAATAGAAACAACACACACACTGAAAATAAGCATGCCTTCTCCAAAAACAAGATGAAAAAACAGGCACACAAGAAAACAAAAATCACACAGGTACAAATAAATCCCCTAGGTAAATATACTTCTATATATAGGAAATAAAGAATTTGCATTGTTGATATTTCTCCAACAACGATGCCAAAAATGATGATTTTTCTTATTACCTTTTAATATCTTAGAAGGATAACCAAATAATTGTTCGCTTTACTTGTCAAACCAAGGATCTATGCATTACTGCAAATTGTCATGCATTGTATATGCCATGGGACAATTTTGAACATTGTTCTACTTGTGATGTTGTAGAAAGAATAAATGGTCTCGAGGTGAGGGATTTAGAATATCTCTAACAAGGTCACCAATAATAGACTAGAAAAAAGACTGATTTAACTGTAAACGGAGTAAACTATCTCAGTTGGGCCTAAAATAAATGTGTTTTGACCCCCACTTGAATGGGATTACAAAGAGAAAAAGTTAGAATAAGCTAATCCAACCAGATTGGAAGCAATGTGTTGTGACCCCAGTTGAATTTGATTGCAGGAAATGTAAAATAAGATCAACTAATTCAATCATACCATAATCAAGGTGTTGTGACCCTAATTGAATGTAATTCAAGAAAATGTTAAACAAGCTAAACTAATTCAACTAGACTAGAAGAAAGGTGATATGACCTCAATTAAATGTAATTAAAATTGCAAGAAATATATTCTAACTAAATTACAGAAAGAAAAAAAAAACCTTGAATAAATTTGCAGAACATAAACTCATACAAATAACAATTAATTATGAATGATGATTGTGCCAAGAGATACTTTATAACCCTCAACCCTATAGATATCAAATAATGAAATCTACATGTGACTATCTCATGATTCTATCAATATTATGAAATTACTATAACTATCACAACTTTGATGGGATACGAATCACAGAAGTGAAACATTAAATATAGATGACTAAAACATAACACTAATTCAAAACTCATAAACAATAGGAATTAGAAATAAATGGAACTCGATAACCAAACCTACGCTATGATACAATAGTACATGGCTAAGGAGGGGTTCCTACCCCCTAGACGAGGTAATGGATGAAATTGTCATACAAAAATTTGACCCAAGTATTCATTAACACAAACAAGTTCTGCAAGAACAAAGCAACGATCTTATTAGTTGGAGGAAAACATAATTTCATATTAGAATGATAATTCTTCTCCCCCTTTACGCAAATCGAGAAGGTTCTTTATATATTTTACATAGGCTATTATTGGAAAGAAAGAGCTTAGGAAATCCATGAGGATATGAGATCCCTATGTTGTTCTCGGTTTCATTTTCAATAGCCTAAATAAGTTACACAAAATTACAAATAATTACAAATCGAGTCTTGGTGTTTTCATTACACTAGAAGGATATGTTGTAGTAGTTATCATCGGGTGATCTTGGCTTCGTTGCATTGTTGTCTTTTCATTCTATCCAGAGTGTCACTTAATCACCAGTTGCTACCGTGACATCATCCCATGTTGTCACGGCTAGCGTAACAACAATAGGCAATGACAATGTGAACAATTGTCTTCATCCATCTGTTTTGCAGAAATGGTCAACCATCGACGTTGTAGAAACTGTTTAGTTGGTGTTGCAACAACAACCAGTCGTCAATGTTTCAATAATGTGACTGGTTTTGTAGCAACTATGGAAAACGGGTGTTGTGGCAATTGTTGTTGGGTAGTGTTGGATAGACTGTCGAAGTACCTGGAACAACCTTATTTGCACCAATTCTCACAATCCATTCCATTAATAAGCATAAAAGGTTTAGTTTTTCCTTGAATTACACTAGCGTAATTTACGAAAATGACATGAGTGACAGGAAATCATACCTTGGTAAAGTATGTCATTATGATCTGACATAGACTAAAAGGATGACTACGTGGTTGAAGAAAGTAATCAAAGGAAAAAATACGGGAGTGAAAATATGGTAATCCGGATTCCCATCACATACCATGTGGGAATACAAGATACGATGTTGAAGTAGTCCAACCACCACTGTAAAATTGGGTCCCATGTCCAAGTTTTCATGTGAACTCTACGCTTAAGATATCATAACTCAATAGAAAACTGATCCAAAGGTCTACATTGGTCATGTGGATCCAGATATGCATATCCATCCACATAGTTGTAAAGGTTCAAAGTTGAATATGGAAGGAACAATGAAATTGTAGAATATGAAAGAGGGACACTGGTAGTCATAACTGGCTCTATATTTTTCACATTGATTTTATCTACATAACATGGAGTAGAGTCATCATATAAAATATGAAATTTGTCGTCATCCCAAAAATGACAATTATCCATATACCAATCAACAAAGTTATCCTCGTAATCATACCAAGCATACCCATCTTGAGTATATTGGCTTGTGATGTAATTGTATATGGTTTCCATAATACATCTCTCTTGAAAATTTTGCCTTTCAACTTTGAACTCTTGAAATGTTGACTTGATGTCTTCCATATTCCATCGAATGTCCATGATTATTCAAGAATGAATATACATTGGAAACACTACATATAAGATACCAAAATAAAAATATTAAAATTCTATATCTAATGGCATTGATTTGGTAGCAATATGAGAACCCTGTGAAAAGTTATGAGTTCTACAATCTCACTACCATCACGATGACCCTAGAAAATGACCAATTTTAAATAGGTGATATCTTCACTTCAAGAGCTTTGATTCAAATGATTTGTTTTGAAATGGGATATTTTTGAAAGAAAAAATCATATCTGTAATTTTTTTTAGGAAAATTCGTCCCCAAGTGCTACATAAATCATCAAAATCGTGCGACCGTCTGCAGAAAAACCATGAAAATTAGCATATTTTTAAAATGATGATAACTTCACTTCTTAGACTCTGTTTCAAACTATTTTTTTTTAAATTGGTTTTTTTCTGAGAGGAACTCAGATATACAACCCGTTTCTCCAAATTCTACATAAAAAGCTACAGGATTTTTCCAGAGTGTCATGACCCTCTTTTGTCTTCTTCAAAAACAAATATGTAAAAATAGAGAAAAAAAAAAATTCCTTTTTTTGTGGCCGAATAAAGTTCTCTTATACCACTTGTTAAGTACAAAAGATCTGAATACAAAACCACCACAATATATCTAGAGAGAAATATATAAAACACCACTTTGTTAATCTTAAATCCCTTGAGGTGGAGGAACACCATACAATATATCATATTATCGAAGGGATCCTCTCATGTTCACTTTCCTCTTCAATGAAGAAATATCCTAATGAGCTAATATCCAAATGCAATACTTCTTCTTGACTTCCCATTACATTGTTTGAACCCCTTTACATAGTTCTACCAAGCACCTAAGAACATTCTAGAGGAGGAACCTTCTAGAAGTGGATCCTTTAATAAGTCCTATTACATTTATTACATTCACAGTAATATATCTAACTACTATAGTGGGCCTTATTTAAGATTATAGTGGACCTATTCCACCTTACATTGAATGCCCTCCACTATTATCACTATGGTCTCTTCACTACATTTTTCTAGCATATACTCCTCCTCTTAAGTTAAAGACTAGAATTGATTATGTGAATTGTATTAGTTTGATTTCTTCCTATATACATAAAGTAGGTGGAACCCTAACCCTTGTGTTGGGGACATTCAAATTAGAGATTTTGCATCCTTAATAAAAAACCAAATGAACTAGAAATAGTAATGGAATTTCTATTATAATAATGAAGCATCCCCAAGTTTCATTGTTACAAATGAGCATAATATCCCTACAATAGTTATTCAAGACCATCATCAGTTCTTGTCTGATCCTATGAGAATGTACTTGATGAGACAAAATCAGAGATTAGGAATAACCACCTACGAAGAAACTTGTAATTTTCACCACATTAATTCTTTATTGGCCTCCCATTATAGATGACACATTGTGCTCCCTATTTTGTGAAAAAGGGATCCTACAGGATACCCTTTGTTTAACATTGATTTAGCCACATACAATATCTACCTAGATTATTTAAAGATGAATGGAACAAGATGGGTGAGAATTCAATTCCATTATCCAATATTATAGTTATCTACCCAAATCTATAGGTCATTACAAGTGTGGAATGAGTTTCAAGAAGTGGCTACTTGGGTTCCAATTGAGAAACTTTTTTGATATTACACAAAGAGAGAATATGAGCATGTGGCCTACAATTGGAGTGATGTCAATTATCGTATTCCCAAGTCTATATGAACTAGTTGCATAAGGGACATGCAACACCTTCAGTGAAAGGGAGACGATGGGTCTCCATTTTGACATATTATTTTACTGTTTATTTCCCTCTTTATCCACAATTCCTTCATCTTTTTGACATCATAACTCTCCATCTCCACCTTATTCCATGCTTATAAAGGATCGACTTCATCAAGAGGAATTAAGGTAATTAGAGGTTGTCTTGTGAATGCTTTCTTGGTTATTGGTAACTTAGAAATGTACCATAATTACCTTGGGTTTTCTTATTAATTATCTAATGGCATGAAATTTGATTTGTAAATAATTTTGCACATACCACACTACCTTCATTCCAATAGCTTGAATTTTAGGATAATGCCATATCAACATATGTCACATGAACTTCATTCCAAAAACTCGATTTCTAGCATAGTGCCATATCAACAAATGCCACACAACCTTCATTTTAGTTGCATGAGGATGCCTCTATCCTAATTTTTCACCAAAAATGCACATGCCAAGGGTACCTTGAAGATATCTTAGGCACAATTAAGATATGGTGATAGTGAAAGAGTTAATTTAACATCAAATTATTCTCTATGTAAAAAACCACAGGAATCCAATTCTACTAATAGAGTTGTACCTTCACTTCATAAATTTAACATCAAATTATTCTCTATGTAAAAAACCACAGGAATCCAATTCTACTAATAGATTTGTACCTTCACTTCAAGTTTATGTATTGAGTTAATTAGTTAGTTCGATAATTTATTCATGAACAACTTATTCTAGATTTCAAGTTTATGTATTGAGTTAATTAGTTAGTTCGATAATTTATTCATGAACAACTTATTCTAGAGATTTGTACCTTCACTTCAAGTTTATGTATTGAGTTAATTAGTTAGTTCGATAATTTATTCATGAACAACTTATTCTAGATTTCAAGTTTATGTATTGAGTTAATTAGTTAGTTCGATAATTTATTCATGAACAACTTATTCTAGAGAGTAAACACCCACCCTCCTAGTACAATTATTGTTTATGTTGATTAATTTCCTTTCATTAATCTTTGATTTCATTCCTGTTTATTGAATTATGTACCACATTTTATTAATATTTTATGATATATAGCTAACATTCAATTACATAATTATATTTCAAACCAATCAAAATAGAGTAATAACTATAGAAAAGCATAACAACACTGATAAGATATCCCTGCAACCTGCTCTTTCAACAATTATGGAGTATAGTATATTGTAATTCAAAATTTCTATGAATCTACTACATATTAATTTTTATTTATTTTTGTTTATGATAGATAAATAAAAATTTGTATTCTATGTTTACAATTTAGAATAATTTTGTTTTTTTCTTTAATTAGATTAGAATAAGTTGTGTTCATTTGCAACTATGATAGATTTTTTTTGTTTGTTTATTAATATTAAATATGGTAAGTAACTAGATACTATAAATAACTTAGTTATGCATATACACTACATTAATATTCCACAAGTACAAATTAAGTATAAGTTGATAATTAAATGATTAATAAATATATATATTATCTTCCTAATAAATCATAATAAATATGGTATATAATTAATCTCTGGATCCAAGTAAAAATAGTTTTTTTTTAAGTATAAATGTTGTAGGCCATCCAAATTCTGATTTCATTTCAAAATCAAAGGCCAAGTGTGACTAACCAAAAGGACTTAGTAGACGTTCAATTCATGATACCGTACTTTTCAATGTATATTATGTTAAAGGCAAGAGAAAAAGCATTTAGTTTTCTATTTTACTAATTAGCCTCAACACTAGCTATCAAATTCCTTAAGCCATACAACACGACTGTTACGTTGAATTCCATATTTATCAAACCATCAAGAAACTACTAAAAACACGAGTCTCCAAAACCCATGCCATATTTATCAAACCATCAAGAAACTACTAAAAGCACAAGTCTCCAAAACCCAACACTCTTTTAGCAAAGTCATTATTGTAATGGAGATCTAACCCCCTTCAAGTTTCTAAGTCTACTCATAAATATGTATTTTGAGATTATATATATATATAGAGTATTCATGATGGCATAGTAATAAATGTATCGAGACTGGCAAAGTATAAAAACAAGTTTCAAAAAGTGAAAATGAACATATATATATATGAGAAAGTTTTTTGTTTCATAAACAAAAAGATTTTATATACTAATTTGATGTAGCTTAATCGTGATTATATATATATATATATTATAAATTTTAATATTTTAATTGTTTTTAATTTTTCAATAAATTGTTAGATTTTAGAAAATCAGATAGAAAAAAAAATCAAATTATAATAAAAATGAGTTCATGGTAAATATAAAATCTTTATCATGTATATCAGTGGATTAAGTATAAAATCTTTATTATATATATTATTAGTGAGTTAAGTTTAATAATTTTTAATAATATAGAATTATATTTATCAACAAAATATATAAAACTTTATAACTTTTTATTAAAAAAAATTAATTTATAACTTTTTTTAATATTTTTATTTTAACTATTTTTAAAACAATTACCGCATAAATCTAGTTCATAGGAAATCCTTATAACTAAGACTATGCAATATATTTTGTATATAATCCTTATAACTAATATTTTTAAAGCAATTACCACATAAATCCATAAATCTAGTTCAAAGGAAATCATTATAACTAAGACTATGCAATATATTTTGTATATAATCCTTATAACTAAAAATATGCAATATAATTTGTATATGATTGCAATGCTCGTTTATCTTTGATTTATCAAGTTATGGTTAAATATGTTGTTTGCAATCTGTAGAATGGTTAAATATGTTATTTGAAATGTGTATGATTGAATTGTTTATTTATATTTGATTAATTTAATTAGGGGATAGTAAAATTAAATATATTTTAAAATAAAAATAAATAAATATATTTATTTAAAAAAACAAATATATTTATAATTTAAATAAAAGAGTTTTTGAGGTGTAGGATATTCGGTGACGGAGTGTGTTGTTAAGTCATTTTATGTTGAAAAGTTACCGGTTAGAAACGTGCGGGGACAAAAAATCCAACCATGTTAAGGGTTGGTGTGATGCCCCCGAGTCGCGGTTTCTCAAGCCAAAGATTAATCCTGCTCCTAAGAAGGTCTTACAATTTTTTATTTTTTTTTTAAGTAAAAAAGGATGGGACCTGTTATATTAGCATAAGCAAAATACAGTAACCATTTGCGGTGCCAGTTGTCCCGCCTAAACAGGAAACCGAGACAGCTGGGCATCCCTTGCCATGTGTTACCCAGCTGACAAAATTCACAAAATTACAAGTGTGTCGTCCTACCCGAAGGAAACGAGGACTATCAGACATGTAATTGAAATTGTATGTCCTAAACTAGTTCTAAGAAAACTAAGAGCTGACTGGCCCGAAGTCTAAATTATAACAGAAAAAGAAAATTCTAATCTGGAGCGTCATTTAACCTTTGAGCCTGCGCGCTTATCCTCGTCCTCATGTTGTCGCCACCCTGCTGGAAACACATAAGTCTGCGCACACGTTGGGCATTGTCTCTTTGGAAGAGTTCTTGAGTGAACCACCAAGAGCAGGTCGAGTCTCTGGTCAATTCGTGCGAGGCGAAAGATCTGATCATCCAACAAACTCCTCAACTCAAAAATGAGAGTGAGGTACCTCGAATCAGCGAAGAGTGACTGCTCCTGCCTGTGACTCTCAATTGACACCGGGGGGATGGGCTCGACTGCTTCATGATGTGCGTGCGCTTGTTGATTGTGTTCTTGTAGCGCTGCCTCCATGGGTGGTTCAGGAGGAACCTCCTCCTCGACATAGCAAGTAGGGTAAGGCTCCTCTAGGCTGGTGGTGCTGGGGCTAGGCGGAATGCTCACAGGCGGAGGCGTGTTGTCTGAACCAAACTCCGAAGGTGGGTTCCAGTTATCAGGCACTGTGAGCAGAGTGTGCTTGGGGACGCTCTCCAAGCCTTCCTCCGAGATGACTTCTTCCACGTACGCCATTGGAGGCGTGTGTGGTGTCGTGCTCCTTCGGATGGCTGCCATTGCTATTGCCTTCTCGAATTTATTTTTCCTCTGGCGTCGTGATTATGCCGTATACCAGGCATCTCCCCTACGCGGCTTCCCTCTTTCTCTAGGCATGGTGGGGGTCCAGTAGATTACCAGGGTTCTTTCGAGATGGGTCGCTTTGCTCCAGAACTCTAGTAAGGCCACAAAGTGTTGTTGTTGTTCAGGTGGAGTGGAGGAGAATCTGCTGCAATGCTATTTTTCCAGTGGAGCGGAGGCTGCAAAGAGCGACTGGCGCTTTTCTCTGTCAACTTGGGTGATAAGGACGTGAGCTAGCATGACTGCCATGGCCATTAAAACCTGTTGGTGAGTGCGCTGATGGCTGGTACCCTTCCCTTGCGCGAAGGGGCTCATCGCTTGAATGTGCCTACTCTAATTCATGTCGAGTTAAATTCAGAGGGGATGGTGGCCGGTAGATGCATTAATATCGCATCCCGGCCTGATCCCGCGTGGCTCAATCGTGCGACGTGTCACCCCATCCGGGGGGAAGGTCTCGACAAATTAACAAACAAACAAAAAATAATTTAAATAAAAGATAAAAAATATTAAGAAAATTTTAAAATAGTAAAAATGACTAAAATCATAAATTTGTTATTTAAATTTAAT
>SNQJ01S0014525.1:138159-176315 GCA_010110895.2 Picea sitchensis | reverse complement strand
ATTGTAAAGATATACTAATAAGCTTTCGAAAATAAATCAAGAAGCCTCCCTCACAGAGAAAAGGCCTGGAGACATAGGCAAAGTTGCCGAACTCCGTTATCAAACTTGTGCATTATGGTTTGCTGCTTTTTATTGTTTTTCAGATCTGAAAATATGTTAATGGTTGTATAATTCATTTCTTTTCTCGCTCTTCGTTAAGTTTTCCAATGGTTAATAAATGCATGCAAATAAAACTCAACCATAGTCATTTCGAAAAATCCTGACGGATCACCCTACGGGGAAACATCAAAGGCCACAACCAGCGTGGCCACTTGGAGCAATTTATTAATGCAAAAGGAAAATATTACAGAGATATTTACAAGAGATTTTCTCACAATCAATCATCAAAAAATGACCCTCCATGCTCTTTAAATAGAGATCATGGACCAATAAGGTGTTAAGATCGAGGAGAACATGAACCGTTGGATCACTCTATGTTGGGAACATATCATGACCGTCAGATTTCCTAACTACAAATGCATACTAATGCATACTAAAGAAAAACACTTTTACCTAACTACACATTAAACCAAGTAGATCTTAACTAAATCCTAAGTGTCTAAATATCCTAACATCCCCCCTTAAGAAAAACTTAGGATAGTGTTAGCACATAAAGTTTTCATGGGTCATATATAGTTATTGTTAAAACATGCATCTACTCCTCTGTCGAGTCTCTCCTTTTTTTTTGCATACCTTCCTATAAATATTTCCTCTCTTGATTGATAAAGACAGGTCGGTCAAGTATGTTGTCTGTGCAGGGAAAAACTATGAGAAAAATGTATCATTCAGAGTAGTCCATTTCATGATTGAAATAAAAGAAAAAAGGCAGGTTCATTTTTCAACAGTGGAGATCACATGTGCAGTTCAGATTAGCAACTCCGTGCATTCGGAGTTTCAAAATCGCACAAGGATTAACAACCAGACAGAAGCCCCGAGGTGTCGAAGTCCAGAAGTAATGAGAGGCTGCCACGTCAACCAAAAGAAAGTACTTAGGGAGATATTCATGCCTGCATCCAAAAGCTCCTGAAGCCCAAACTCCCGAAGTGAATCTCAATCATCAAAAACAAGAGGACACGTGGAGGCATATCTCTCACTTTATAGATACGACACTCTGGAGGATTGTAAGAGCTATACATTGAAAACACTCGAAGCCCGAACGCCCGGAGTTCATCTGGACCCTCCATCAATGAGGAAATGTGGCGCCAGATCTTTCACTTTGGAAAATTAGCACTCTGGAAGGTTTGCGAAGCGAAACACTAGAGAAATAATAACCCAAACTCCTAAAGAAAATATCGGTCATCCAAAACAAGACGCCACGTGTAGACAGATCCATCACTTTGGAGATACGGCACTTCGTAGGATTGCGCGAGAAAGAAGAAGAAATATATTGAAGCCTGAACTCCTGAAGTAATTGTGGACCATTGATCTCAAATCCAAGAGCAGTGTGTGGCAACAAAATCAGAGTGTTCCCAAATCATGGACTGCGACAAGATCGACGACCACACTTCATTACGGGTACAGAAAGTGCTCGAGCGCTAAAATCTTAGAGCGGTCCCGCAATCAAAACCATGGTATATCTAAGGAGGTATGTGGCATTTTTTTTGTATTGCGAGGTTCGGAGCGGTGTGGATCCAAAACACCCTTGGAAACTTCTGCAATCACGTGCTTATATACAGCCCAATCTGAGAGTAGAGTGTGGTAGAAATCTAGGTGTAAGGCCTCATCCTGATCCCAAGGAGAAATCAATTAATGAAATAAGGAATGGTGGTTGAACAATCGACTACCCCCTTAAATGGAAGCATGGGGGGTCTATACAAGGAGAAAGAAAACTGTCATCCCAGATTACCACAGAGGGCAATTTCTCCTGCATGGCCATACTTATCAGAGTTTCCTTATGATAGAAGGAATAGGACAGACAAGAGAAGACACACAACACTGGAAAGGAGGTTCCCAAGTAGCAAGACATGTTGATTATTTTGATTATAAATACATCAGATGAATGATATGTGGAGAAGGAGGGGGGTTTGCCCCAAGAACGGAGGAAGTTTTGAGAAATGTTTATGACTATATATTTTAGTTTGTAAGTCGAATGGGGCATGTAGTTGTAAATTGTATTGTTATTGAAGACTCATATAAGTTGTTTCATTATATTTGTCTTCTATGTTCTCTATTCTATTCTTCATCTTAACTGAATGTAATTTTTTATTTTAAGGATTCAAATTTTCCTTTGATCGATAGATTCCTGATGCAGTAGAGGATTTGTTGTAAGCTTTCCTATTTATCATTGTTTATTGTTCAGACACATCTAAATTCTCTTTGCATAGAGGATCTTTGCTTAGTGGATATTCGTCTTTATGTTTTTCTCTTATTCTTCTCTTCATCATTATACAAATCTTTTGTCTGATAGAGAGATTAAATTCCTTAATTGAGCATAATGTTTATGACTCCATATCCCAATGGTCCATCAATGATTTGTAGTGATATATGTTGTCTTTTCCTGTCTTTAAAGTCTCGTCGATCCACCTACTCAAACAATTTTAATCCTTTTACATTTTGATGGGTATTGGGAGTATCCTCTAGCAGTATGAGGGTGACTCTCAGTGCCAACATTTAATGGCGCCTCTTTTGGGGATGAAAGTGAAKATATCTTCCMTGGGAGAATGACAATGAAGAGATCCAATTTTAGAGGGTGAACTAAAGCTGGACACATTAATCTGACTATGCATACTTCACCATGGTGACTCCATTGTTCAGAAATCTATTGGCAACTCCACTATTTTGAGACAAATTAATTGGCTATGGAAGATATATTGGCCAGGAGGTTTTACCCACTCAATTTCTCAGCCATAGATATTTATCCACATCATGTGCCTCAAATTGATGAATGGAAAGATCTGTTGCCAAGATTGTATGAGGGTGAGAAGGACAGCCCTTTTGAGCATGTTCTAGAATTTCATGCTTTGATGCAGCAACTTTAAATCCAACATGAAGACATACGTATGAAGTTGTTTATTTACTCTCTTCAAGGAGATGTTTGTATTTGGTATCATTCTCTTGAACCTTCTAGCATTTCTTCACTCAAAGAGTTTCATGCTTTCAATATTCATTGTCAAAAGTTTTATTCCTCTGAGTTAATTTGTCATAGATGTTGTGAGGAGTATAAAGACTGTGTTTGGGATACAATTGAGTGTTATGAAGGCTGTGATGATGAAGAATATGCCTTGGATGAGGAAACAACTCTTTCTCTTCCCTATTCATCTACATTAGATGAAAATTTTGTTTGTTGTTTTAATAAGGAGAATGCAAAAATTGAGTCTGTTCTAGAAACTGATACTCTTTATAACCCTATCTCTAAAAGACCTAGATATGAGCATCCTATCTTTGACTCATATGGTGATGATAAGATATTTCTTTCTAGATTGAATCTTGAAAGGCAACCTATTTTTAACAAAGAAGAACATTTTTCTCATGTTGGGAAGAAAATATATCTTGATATGTCATTCGAGACTCCTCCTTTATTTGATCATTATGAATACAATGATGAAGATGCTGAGGTGTTTTTTTTCCTAGAAGAAAAAATCATTAGCAACCATCCTTCTAATGAAAATGAAAACTTTTACCAAGAGCATTATGTTAAAGAGCAGCATCCATTCATTGATATACATGAGGAGATTTCTTGCAATCAGCTAGCAGATGTTTTTAGAGGAGATAAAAGGGAAGTGGATCAATAGCCTACATCATCCATTCATTCACCTGTACTTGCAACAAACATTCAACCATATGTGAATAGTTGTAAAGCTGAGAAATTTTTTTGTTATCAACCCATTAAGTCTTATCACCTATTTTATGACCCTATAGAGGAGTACATGGAGTTACATTTCCTCAGTGTATTGAAGCCTTCAAGCTTTGTCATACTTTCAACATTGGGAGGTAATCTGAAGAATGTAATTAATTTGTTGTCATGATTTTATTATCTCTTGTTGAACAATGGCAGAGTAAGAAAGTTTTCAGTTAGGATGTTACTTGAGTGGCTCTGGTGGAAGTTTTTTGTCACCTAGCCTATTGTAAAAGTCGGATAGAGTAGGGTCTTGTATATAAATAAGCTCGTGTGCAAACTTTTCAGTTTTCAGATTTATTTTAGTATTTAAATAAGTGACCCCATAGCCCTAGGATAAGACATTGAAGTTGCTTGTTCTTGGAAGCTCATAGGGAGCATGCCATCCCCTATGGAGCCAATGTTAGCACATAAAGTTTTCATGGGTCATATATAGTTATTGTTCAAACCTGTGTCTACTTTTCTACCGAGTCTCTCCTTTTTTCGACATACCTTCCTATAAATGTTTCCTCTCCTGATTGATAAAGACATGTCGGTTAAGTATGTTGTATGTGTAGGGAAAAACTATGAGAAAAATGCAGCATTCAGAGAAGTCCATTTTGAGCTTGAAATACAAGAAAAAAGGCAGGTTCATTTTTCAATGGTGGAGATCACATGTGCAGTTCATATTAGCAGCTCCCGTGCATTTGGAGTTTAAAAATGTGCAAGGATTAATGACCAAATAGAATCCTCGAGGTGTCGAAGTCTCGAATTCCCTAAGTAACGAGAGGCTTCCATGTCAACCGAAAGAAAGTACCTCGGGAGATATTCATGCCTGTATCCAAAATCTCCCGAAGTGAATCTCAACCGTCCAAAACAAGAGGACATGTGGAGGAAGATCTCTCACTTCAGAGATATGACACTATGGAGGATTGTAAGAGATATACATTGAAAATGCCCAAAGCCTAAATGCCTAGAGTTCATCTAGACCAACCATCAACGAGGACACGTGGTGCGACATCTCTCATTTTGGAGACTTAGCACTCTGGAAGGTTTGCAGAGTGAAACACTAGAGCAAGAATAGCCCAAAATCCCGAAGCAAATCTCGGTCGTCCAAAAAAAGAGGCCACGTGCAGACAGATACAACACTTCGGAGGATTGCACAAGCAAGAAGAAGAAATATATGAAGGTTGAACTCTCAAAGTAATTGTGGACCATTGATCTCAAATCCAAGAGCAAGGCATGGAAACAAAAGTAGAGTGTTACCAAATCGCGGATTGCAACGAGATCGACGACCACACTTCATTATGGGGATAGAAAGTGCTCGAGCGCTAAAATATTAGAGAGGTCTCGCAATCGAAACCATTATATAGCTAAGGATGTATGTGGAAGTTTGTGGTGGATTACGGGGGTCGGAGCGGTGTGGATCCAAAACACCCTTGGCAACTTTTGAAATCATGTGCTTATATACGGCCCAATATGAGAGCAGCGCGTGGTGGAAAGCTAGGCGTAAGGCCTCGTCTTGATCCCAAGGAGAAATTAGATAATGAAAGAAGTATTAGTGGTTGAACAATTGACTACCCCCTTATATGGAAGCATGGGGGGTCTAGCCGAGGAGACAGAAAACTGTCAGCCCGGAGTACTACAAAGATCAGTTTCTCCTGCGCGCCCATACTGACCATAGTTTCCTTTTGACAGAAGGAACATGACAGACAAGAGAAGACACATGGAACTAGAAAGGAGGTTCCCAAGAAGCAAGACATGTCAACTAATTTGATTATAAATACATCAGATGAATGATATGTGGAGAAGGAGGTGGGTTTGGCCCAAGAACAGAGGAAGTTTTGAGAAATGTTTTTGACTGTATATCTCAGTTTGTAAGATGGAGGGGCATGTAGATGTAAATTTTATTGTTATTGAAGACTCATATAAGTTATTTCATCATATTAGTCTTCTCTCTTCATTGTTCTATTCTTCATCTTGTCTGAATGTAATTGCTGATTTTAAGGATTAAAATTTGTCTTTGATAGATAGATTCCTGATGCAATAGAGGATCTGATGTAATATTTCCTATTTATCATTGTTTACTGTTCAGACACATCTAAATTCTCTTTGCAGAGAGGATCTTTGCTTAGCAGATATTCGTCTTTATTTTTTCTCTTATTCTTCTCTTCATCAATATACAGATCTTTTGTCTGATATGGAGCTTAAATGCCTTCATTGAGGAGATTGTTTGTGACTCCATATCCCAATGGTCCATCACTGATATGCAGTGATATCTGTTGTATTTTACTTTCTTTAAAGTCTCGTCTATTCATATACTCAAACCATTTTAATCCATTTATATTTTGATGGGTATTGAGCTTATCCTCTAGCAGTCTGAGGGTGACTCTCAGTGCCAACAGATAGGATTGAAGGATTTATAATAGTGACACAATAGGAGAATGAAGGAGGCATTAGAGCCTATTCCCCCTTGATGACAACTTCTTGAACTCCTAACATAGATCGAATTGGTTTGGAAAACTTTGCTTATGTAAGAGAGTTTGTGAAAATGTTTGCAACTTGATCTTTTGTAGGGAAAAAGAGAACTTCAATAACTTGATCATGAATGAGATTTCTGATGAAGTTCATGTGTATCTCGATGTGTTTGTTGCGATGATTTTGAAATAGATCTTTGGTGATCTTGATGGAAATTTTATTGTCACACCAAAGGCTAGTCAAATGTTGTTGCTGAAATCCAAAATCTAAAAGGATTTGTGTTACACATTATTTTCGTCACCCTTATGAAAGTTAATGATGTAAACCTGTCCTTTTTCTTTAGAAGGATCAGTGGCCTGAATTTCTGAAGAAAGAAGGGAGAAGCACTTTGCCTGAGAGAAGAAATTGTATTTTCCTTTGTAAAACCCCTATTAAGGAAGATCGTCGCATGTTGCACTATACGCAAGGTGCGGTGATGCCCAAAAGGATTGATGTATGAGTTATCATACATCATAACTTGAACCTGTTGGTCCGACTCTGGAATATGAAACATGTTTTATGTATTTTCATTACCAAACCTTTGCCTCTGTGTTATTGTAATGAAACATGACTATAACTATTTTCTCCAATTATATAGTCATTTTAAATGGGGAAAACTAGAATTTCAAGTTATACAATAGTCAATAATTAGTTTCTCTGTATTAGATATTTAATAACTCAAAAACTCTGTATTGGCAGCAACATGTATTCATATATGAAATTGTATTTTATGTTCCTTCTAGGTCTACTTTGGTATTTGTAAAAATCGAATGTCCTTTAGTTATTTATATAGTTGTACATATTCTGATCCATGGAATTAGGTATACACATATATGTTTATATGTTTCCAAAATTATGTCTAGCATTTTCACAGTTTAATATTACTTGAATCTGAACATCTATATGTATGTGCTCACATGTCTAGTATAGGTTAAAATAAACTTGAAACGATTCTA
Source organism: Picea sitchensis (assembly GCA_010110895.2). Classification (NCBI taxonomy): domain Eukaryota; kingdom Viridiplantae; phylum Streptophyta; class Pinopsida; order Pinales; family Pinaceae; genus Picea; species Picea sitchensis. The sequence continues at coordinate 168,989 of SNQJ01S0014525.1, read as the reverse complement.
TTTTATTTAACTTATAGTTATATCATATGTACCTACCATAACTAACACACCAAAGCTTTCATCACGTTATAGATTAACTAAAAATAATATGCATCTACAGTAGTTAACACACGGTAGATTTATTACTTTACGCATTAACAAAATCAAACCATACCTACAACAGCTATCATACACAGTGTCTCTCAAAGTCTATCATCCATAAAACACTAGGACATCCATCCAGGAAAAATGTATACTACCAACAATTTAATCAACAAAAATTCAACCATGGAAGAGTAGAGGAACATATCTGAACAAAGCGTTGAAACAACAAATGGAATAGCCAAGTTCCACCCAACCATAGAACAAAGCAGCCAATCTACTTGCTCTTTTCACCCCCTAGCCTGACCATGAACCCATGAGGGAAAACTCCATAACTCATCCTTAGCAATAGTCCTTCTTCAGTTTTCAGAAAACTTCTCCTTGCCTCACACTCAGAAAGAAGTGCTCATAACAACAAGTGATATTATTTTCCCCAACATACTAGGAAACATCCTACCTCCTCCTATATGCTATATATGCCAAAATCATTTGTGCATGGGTCTTTTCCCTTTGGGAATTTTCGCATCTTTCCAAATCCCTGATTTTCAGGGGTTGCCAATGGCCAAATTCCTGATTTTCCACTTGTAGAATTCATCCCTGAGGTAGTTCAAACATGTTCCCCACTCATGGAATCATGGTCAGTTGATTTCAACCTGGTTGTTCCATTTGTCTCTCGGCAATAAATATAAAAATATTTGTTTCTTACAAGTGTCATAGTCAAAGAGTTGGTTGGGAGAATCAAATCTTTGCCCAACAGTCATAATAATAAATTACAATTAACTAATTTCCAAATTTTGAATTTAATAAAAAAAGAAATAAATTCCTAAGTATTTTCAGAGTTCAATAATAATATATTTTTGGGGGGATATTGCACACAAACACACACACACACACACACATATATTGAACTGGTATCCATGTACCAAAACTTTCACTTTTAAATTTTCATGTTTAAAAGAAATCACATAACTTCCATGATTAATAGCATAAAATAGTAAATTTCATATATTATCTACACATAGGTATGTCCAAATATCCTCAAAACAATAGTTTCTATCAATCTAGTTAAGTCATGTTGAGGGGATGGATTCTCAATGCTCAATAGTAGGGATTAAACCCAAGGACAAGGCCCAATTAGACTCCTCCCTATTTGGCATGGAATAATCCTCTAGGTTAATGGTCCAAAAATCATTCGATGGGGTTTAATAGTTTTTCTTGTCTCTTTTTTACATTTTCCAATTTTATAAAATAACTGCAAAGGTAAATAATCTAATGGGATTAAAAGGAAATTGTCCTTCATGATAACCTGTAAGAACAATTAATGAATATGAAACACAAATTTTATCCCCGTGGAAGTAATTTCTTTAAGAACTAATTAATACATAGCATACAGATGAAAGAGATGAAAATGAAATATCAAGAACTAATTCAAAAGGTTTTTCATCAACGGGATAACTACTAAAGCATTTATTGAGAATAATCAACAATATATTCAATTACAAAAAGATAATCTAACAACAATTGAAATTCGTACTCGATGAATGATTCATTTAAACAATAGTAGAAGAATCCACGACAAGGAATAAAAGGGACACGAAAATCTCAGTAAAAACAAATGCCTTGACTCTCAAAAGTGTTTCTAAATTAGCTTCAAAATATTTTTATATAACAATTCTTCAAATTCTCCTCGAAGCCAAAAATCCCTCTTTTTGAGGTCAAACCTCTTATTTATAACTTAACATTATAACCTAAAAATATAATAAAGCCAAAATAAAATAAATTATTGTATGTCATCAAACTATTGGTGAACTGGGAGATTGGGTAGTTGCATGATCAGTATCATATTGGACCCATTTATCAAACAAATCCTCACACAATCGAAGGTATGGGAAAATATTTTGATTCATGGAGAAATTCAAATTTTCTCTATTTGTTTTGAAATGATGAGTGTATATTTCCATTTATAGGAAAAGAAATTCCAACCTAGTAGCCATCTTGACTTGTCTGACTAGATATTTATACATGTGTCCATGACTTATTGAAGTGATGGCTTTAATCCTTGCTTCCCATTTATTTGCAGTTTTCTTGAATTATATGAGTATGTCATCCATTAGCCAAAACTAGGAAAACCATATTCTTCCATAACTTTACTTATAAACTCCTAGAATTTTAAGCAAGTTTCTCATTCATCATTCATTTGGATTTGATATGGTGCAACCCATTTCCACTGGTATTGTACCCCTCCTTTTATTCTGTCGACTTCATCCTCTCCTAGAATCTTGATATCATGGTCCTCTTCACCACAACCTTTCTAAATTTCTTCTATAATTTCGATATGATGTTATGGTTTACCTTTATTTGCATTCCATATCAGTACTTATTTGTTTGTAATGAATAAATGCAAGTTTTCTTCTTGGAGCTCTACAATTTTGACTAGAAATTTTCTTTTTGTTTGTTCATGCTCCTTATCTGTCTACAATTTCTTCTATAAAGGGGGTAAACACGTCTCAAGATTATTTATAATAATTCACCTGATCTCTAAGGAACTCAAGTTCCTTTTTCATACCCTCAACTTCAAGTTCATCCTCCCTAGATTTTTCAATCGTAGCTTGAGATATAGCTACTCCATTGGATAGAAATTCACTATTTTCCCTTTTTGTATCTAGCATGAGTTCATCAGTAGTGCATATTACAAAATTTTGGACATTTATCTTTTTCTTCCTTTTATTTCTCTTCACGATGTCTTGTTGATTTCAATCATAGGAAATGGATTCCATGTCAACAACTGCATCTACAGGCTCAGAGATAGGTTGATCATCCCATGATAGAATATTTTCTAGACTTCCTGGAGTGTGAAAGTGCCATATCTTTGGTTCCTTGCCTTTATCAATTACCTAAGATTCTTTAGGAATTTTACCTTTGTCTATTGTCTCTATATCTTATGGTTCTTTAACTTTTCCTCGGTCTATTGTTTGTGTCTTTGATATTTCCTCATCGTAATAAACTACTTTTGTCTTTCATGGTTCTTCATCTTGACCTATTGCTTGATCTTTCTCCTTACCAATACCCTCCTCTTCTACCTAGGTGCTTACTTTGGGTACACCTTATTCCTCTTATTTATTTAGATCAATAATATTTACAGGAGTTCATGTAGGTTGGGATCCTTTTTATTGGTCTAATGCTTGTTTTCCATCTATTTCTTTCTAGACTAGCTCTTCTTGGATCCTTTTATCATGTTTTTTTGTTGTTTCCTTCTTTCCTTAGTATCTCAATCTTCTTCTTCCCTCGGTATTTTTTTTACATTTTCTTTATCACATTTCTCTTGCAACTCTCTTTCTTTTCTCAACTTCAACAATGCTTTTTTTTTTTTCTATTTCTTCCTTAGCAACATCTTCTTGTTGTTTATTCTACAATTCTTCCTCTATTTTATGTTGAATTTCCTACTCTTGATGCAATCTGGCTTGTTCCTATTGAATGGCCTATTGTTCTACTTCTTCCCTTAACCTGATTTCCTCATGTATTCTTACTTCTTCAACTACTTTATTAAAAGCTACACCATGGTTTATATTCAGTGTTTTTTCATCTAGAGACATTCTTTTGAAAATAGTTATGTGAGGGATACTTCTTCTTTCCAACACCTCATCCCATCTTTGGGAATTTTTAGTGAATAGTTCTTCCTCCCACCTATCATGAATATATGGCCAACTATAGAACACTTGTTCAACATGTTGCAAAATTAGTCCTTTGGGATCGTGCCTTCTAAATTTTGGTTTGGAACCTATATTCCAAATGGCTAAGCCCTTCTTGCCTTGTATCCTTGAAGAAATAGGGACCTATTTTGAAACCATAAGGGATAAAAGGTAATTTTATTGGATTCCTTTTCTAGAGATGCATTGAAACCCTAAAGGATGGTTGGATAGCATATTTCTCTCATAACCAATATATTTGGGACATACTTTGGCACATCTTGGGAAATAAGTGAGGTGCAATAGTTTCCCCATATATCCTAATGTATGTAAGGTCCTTTTCTAAATACCAATTACCAATTAATGAAGTAATCCCCTTATCTTGATTAGTCGGTCTTGGGATTTCTCTACAGAAAATAATTAAATACAAACTAACCAAGAAAGAATAACATATGTACAAACTAACCAAGAAAGAATAACATATGGGGGGGTTATTTTTTACTTATTCTCCCAAAGCATCTGAAAATACACATCGACTAGGGATTCTGAAACATGCAAATTTAGATGCATCCTCGAGAATACATTCCATGTGCATATCACATCTAACAGATATGTCGTCATATAGAATAAAGTCACAACACCTAACTCCTCAACTGCCTCCTCGTACTTTTTAACTTTAAAACTCATTTGAATAGACAAGATGGATGCCCAATTGAAATGTTTTCCTATGATATTCATTGTGTAGGATAGTGGAATTCATGCATCAGTAAAACATGAACAATCATTTTCTCCATATATTTGACACAACAGAACCATCCTTTTCTCTTAATCCTATAATGTTGTACCATCTAGAAGTCCTATGGAAGAACTTATTATCTTCCTTCCACCAAACAATTATTATCTTCCCTAAGTCTTGATGGTCATAGAATATTTTCACAAAGTTGTTGTCGAGGAGTACTTTTGTTGTTGGAAACTTGTAATATTTGTACACTTTTGGGGGTAGGAAAACCCCCGTGCAATTACCATTATCATAATTGATCACACAATTCTTATAATCGGTGTGACTAATGAACCATTCAATTGCTTCAACACATGGAAAAATGGGTGCTCTGGCTGCAATAGCATGTAGGTGATATCTCCTTATATTCATAATGACTTCGTCATCTAATTCCCTTATGTTAGGTTCAATGTGGGGTGTGACATGTGGGTATTATACATTATAAAAAATTTGGTATAATTATCAAGTGAAATGACTTTAATAATAACACAATGAAAACCAACTTCAAAAAAGAGAGTATAAGTTGAAGTTTTATAATTTGTTTACTTGGGTGTGATTTATCCATTAATATTTGAAAATTAAAACCATTATAATAGTATTTAGATATATAGAATGTTAAGATATATAGTGTGCATTGACATATATAATGCATTAAAATCAAAATCATGCAATAACATGTAAATAGAATTACGAGGGAACATATAATGTTGGAGAAAAAAACTATTCATATTGGAAACCAAAAGATATGGAGTATGGCTTTCACTGAATATTATATATCTTGAGTTAAAGGTTTGAATGGTCTTCCAAATCAACTTCCTTTCTCATGTCATCCAAATGAAAAGATGAGAAAGCTAGCACATGTGGGTAAACGAAAATATGAAGAATACATATTGAGATTGGTCACTGCATAAACTATCTAATATTTATTACAATGATACTATTGCTTTCTTAACATTCACCTTCTTCATCAATGAACATTGTTACTTTATTATTATTCACCTTAATCTTCATGTAATTTTTGTAGTGTTCTTCTTTATAGTACTCTTTAAATTAAAAAATGATAGCTAGTAAATTTAAAAGGATAAAATTGATCTAAAACATATACATATACATATCGATGATAATCTAAATTGTTCACTCAGTTTCACATGGAACCTGCATAGTTCTGTTTTAACTACACATATATCAAGATTTGTGCCTAGAGAGATTTGATCCCTCTCAAGACATGATAGATCTGAAGTTAATATGGATCTATACTAGTAGTAAATAATTGTCATATATAATCATTCTTTATGAAAACTTTTGTTTGCATGTTAACTAAAATTAAATCTAAAATATAGTATAGACATCATTTCCAAGTCTTAGTGAGATTAAATATGCAAATTGGCAATTATCGATAATATTAAATATAGAAAAATTTCCAATTATAACATGTTAATGTATACAATATGCAATCGTGATATTAATATGTATTTATAACTTATTGTTTTCTTAGGCATATTTTAATGAATAATGCATGATTCCATTATTTAAATGTTGTACAATGAATTATAATTGTGGAAATCAAGGTAGGAATTTCAAAATTAAACCTCTTGTAAAATTTGATTGTTTTGATAACTTGGTTATTTGTTTTGTTTTCACAATTTTAAGGAAGAACCAACATTTTCAACAGTGTTTGAGAGGCAAGTCGCCTAGTGACAAGCAATTCAAATTTCATCGATGGTGGAAACCAAGATTCACATGGTGCCCCCTGAATGGGGTGTTAGATGTTGAGAACAAGATTGGGAAGAGAACAGCCATCGAGAGGCTCGACACGACATGGAATATCGATGGAAATATGGCTCGGACAAGTGGTCATCAAATACAAGTGTCAGTTGGTCATTCAATACAAGCGTCAAATTCTTCGGGTGGTCATTAGATACAAACAACGGCTAGTCGACGAGACTCGTGCAGAGGATGCCAACCCTGAAACATGATGTGAAGGAAAGGACATGTGGTTACTCGACTCATAGAGATGGTTCACAAGTTAGTTTCACAAGTTAGTTAAGGGAGTAGTATGACAGGGACTTGAAGTTGGTGGTCATCAGAACTGGCTCGTACATGCTCAACCATTGTGGGAACAAAGCGCCATGAATATTAGGTATGTGTGAAATCATGGGAGTACTCAAAACAAGGTGGAAGTTGATGAGAACTCTCTAAAGCCATTCTAGTAAGGATGTTGGGTGATGTGGTCGATGTGAAAGGAATTATCTACGCAAGGAGTTGGTGGAAAGGGTTGACGTTGTTTAAGTTAATCGAAGTGGAATGCTTCAGCCGGAGGGTTATCACATAAATTCAAGAAAAACTTTGTAGAGACAGTGAGCATAAATTTTAGAGGTGCGAGTTTTGTTTCTCGACCCAAGGAATTGAACCTTGGGGAGAGCCTAAAACCTAGAGTGGAATGAATTCAGAGTGGGAAGTAAGGAGAGTCTGGAGAAGGTGGGTAAGTAAGGGGCGCTCAATTTATTCGAAAGGGGCACTTGGAGGACACAAGAATACCTCTAGGTATAGACAAGACAGCCAAGGGTTACAATATGGATAGGAAAGGAACAAGAGGCATTTGTCAAAAGGGAAATAAAGTGAAGGCTTCCTCATCCCAAGGACCATTGAATCAAACCAAAGAAACCATAGCGGCATGGATGACAGGACCTAGGTTTAAGTACCTCTATACAAATGCAGAGAAAAAATTAGCAATGGAAATTAAGGTTGTGAGAGTCAAGAGGCTCAACACGGACGACCCATTTTACTCCAAGACCTGTGATACAGAATATTTCAAACTAGAAAAGACATAGTGGATTATCAACATAATGGTGGCCGAAGCAGTTGAAAAAATCATGAAAGAAAAGGAGGCTACCCTACATGTTGTTAAATTGTTAAATTCTTGAAGGGAAGTTTGAAATTTTCTACAAGTCTCAGTTTGGCATAAAATTCAAGGTTACTCTAGAAGGGAAAAACTAGAAGCAACACAAAATTGCGTCAATGAACCCAAGCTCCCATAGTTTGAAGGATCATCCTATCCCGATTGAAGACGACGATGAAGATCGAGTAGCAGGAGAAGCCAAGCTAGAGCAATTTCAAGAGGAAGCATAAGAAATCTGGATTTGAAAATACCACCTAGTTTGATTACTATAAATATTTTGAGGCTTGTTAGTATGCTTAGGGTATATAGAAGTCTGAAATTTTTCTCTGCAAATAGACTCTTAGCTTTTACATCTATATTATTTGATGGCTTTTTTGAAGAACAAATTAAACTCTATGATAAAGAAACCTAAGTAATTGTTTAGGTGGGGTACTAGTTTCCATCTTGGTAGGCCCTCCCCTAGGTGTGTGTGCACTTTTTGGTTCTGTATATAAATAGAAATACTAAGATAGTTTCTAGCTTAAATAAAAAACATTTACATGATGCATTTACGTTTTGGTTATGTATATAAATAGAAATGCTAAGATATTTTTTTTTTTTTAGCTTAAATAAAAAAGCTTCACATGATCCAGATAGCTTGTCAAATAAAAAAAAGTCCATTGTTTAAATTGTATAGTGAATTACAATTATGGAAATCAAGGTAGGAATTTCAAAATAAAACCTATTGTGAAATTTAATTGTTTTGACAACTTGGTTACCTATTTTCACAGTTTTAAGGAAAAACAAAAAATTTCAACAATGTTTAACAATCAAATCACCTAGTAACGAGCAAGTTAAATTCCATCCATGGTGAAAACTAATATTCACATGGTGCAAATACCTTGTCAAATAAAGAAAAATGTCATGTCACTAGGTATGAGGAGGAGAAAAATATTTAAAGTACAATGAATTTGCCCGTAGTACGTCGAGTTTGGATGAAAAAGATGTTCAACTAGATTGTACTATATCGTGTTCAATGATAATAAAATTGAATAGAAAAACAAAATTGTTGTTCTACCTGTAATTTGGAAACATCAGCCTACATAAAAAAAAAAATCATAGTTGTTATTGATAGCCCCCAACCGTAAAAATACGACGTAAAATATATATCATCAATTGTCCATAACTTGGAGTGTGTTTGGTTATTGGCAGTTGTGCGTTATAGCCATCGAAACGAGCAATATGGCCATCGTTCGATGAGGACGATTTTGAGAGGAAAAGTTTTTTCTATATACAATGACAGGGATGTCAAAAGAGCTGGTGAAGATGAAGATGATTTGAATCAAATATTTACTGGCATATACAATTGGTCCAATTTTAACAACGATGTATTCAATACAATATTGTCAATTGTTATAAAGAAATATAACCATTCCTTCCAAAGAGCCAAAGGAGAGAAAGGATCATGGGCAGACAGGCTTCGAGTGGAAATGTTAAATGGAAGGGAGTATCCAACGTTTGTTCATTCTTTAATTTTCCAATATCGTTTTCACAACTTAGGCTCATGATACTCGACTGTGTGTTAAAAAAGACGTCAATGTGCCCAAGAAAGATTTGCCAATCTTAATAGAAAACCACATTGTCGACGATATTTTTCTTCTCGTAACCCTAGGTATAATGACCACAATTTCGACCTCTTAATAATGTTGGGATTTGGTGACAACGAATTCTTCTAATGATAGATCTGGATCCTATTATTCTGCATTAGTTACAACCAAATAGACCAAGTTAGAATACAGATAAGGATTGCATTTAATAAATAGTTTCTTGTGTGAACGTATAAATTCATGTAAGCCCATAGAGGCAAACGACTGAGTGTGAGAGACAGAGTGAGAACTTGCCAATCTAATGTAATCTCCATGATCTGAATAATAATACAACCGATGTCTATGCTTGGTGGACGTAGCCCAACGTTTGGGTGAACTGCGTGAAATCCCTATGTTCTTATTTGTATGATTGTTAATTATCATATGTGAATTGTGTTTTCCGCATTGACAATTCTAACAACTGATATTAGAGCAGGTTGGAGGAGCTTCAAATTCTCGGAAGAGCACCAGAAATGAAATATGTGTGAGGTGCATCGATGTATACATTGCCGCAGGTCCCTCCTCTCAAAGGGTGCGACAACATACTACTCACACTTTACGCACGTTTGAAAACCTGGAATTTCCGTAGTCTAGCTGTGTATTACAGTGTGTAATTTTTTAAAGATAGTTGCACTCCAAGTTAATCATGAGGTGTGGACTCGCTGCACTCCAAGTGAATCGTGAGGTGTGGACTGGCCGCACTCCAATGGTAGCGTGAAGTGATAAAATGCGCATGATTTTCTACTTGGAAATTTTAAGGTATGGTTCTTTGGAAAAGTAAAGGTGGAGGAGTTAATTAAAGTAAAAAAAAAAATTATTTAAGAGTCACGTGGGTGGATAAGTTAAAAAGGTGAATGCTTATGAAGTAAAACTTTTATTTATAAATTTTTTTAATAAACCTTTTTATATATTATTAAAAGGTTTTATGGAAAATATATAAATTTTTATTATTATAAACCTTTTGTGGTTAACCTTTAACCTTATTTTATTAAGGATCCACATTTAACCTTATTTATTATTCCTCCACATTTAAAAGGATTTTATAAGCAGTGGACATTAGGAGATTATTTGCTTAATGGTTAAGATGCAGAGTTCAAAATTTGAAGTTGAAAAGTTCAGCGGTAAAAATAACTTTGAGCTTTGGAAGCTTAAGATACAGAATTTACTGGTGCAACAAGGGTTGCAAAAAGCATTGGCAGGCAAGTCAAAAAACCAGCAGCCATGATGGAATGGGAATGGGAAGATCTGGATGCGAAAGCTCTTAGTACCATTCGTTTATGTCTGGTAGATGAGGTTATGTTTAATATCGTAGGAGAGGATACAACATCAAGCTTATGGAGCAAGTTGAAAAGTCTATATATGACGAAGTCCTTGACAAGCAGAATCTACTTGAAGAGACCGTTGTACAGTTTGCGGATGAAAGAAGGTACAAAAGTTGTTGACCATTTAAATACCTTCAATACCCTTATAGTTCAATTGACTAGTATGGAAGTTAAATTCGAAGATGAGGATAAGGCTATTACATTATTGTGTTTGTTCCCTGAGTCTTGGGATAATCTAGTCACCTCTATTAGCTTTAGCTCAGCAAATTTTTTAGATTATGACTCTGTTGTGGGAGCTTTGTTGGTTGAGGAGATGAGGAGAAAATCTAGTAAAGAAACCTCAACTTCAGAAGCGATGCTGGTCAGAGGTCGAACTAAAGAGTAGAATGAGAGAAGTTTTTCTCGATCTAAGTCAAAACACAGAAAGGGTAAAGAAAAATGTTGGTACTGTGGAAAAATAGGACATCTCAAAAAATATTGCTGGAAGAGAAAGGAATCTGAGGAAAACTCTACGAAGGAAGCAAATTTGGTTGTAACAAATTCAGGTATAATTGATCAAGTTTTATCTGTTTCTAGTAATTTACAATATCAAGAAGAATGGTAGTTAGATTCAGGTGCCTCCCACCACATGTGCTCACATAGAAATTGGTTCATTTCTTACCAATCTGTTGATGAGGGTGTAGTGTTTATGGGAAATGGCATTTCCTGTAAAATTCTTGGGGTTGGCAATATTAGAATCAGGATGTTCGATGGTATTGTTAGGGAATTAACAGATGTTAGATATGTACCTGAGCTTAAATCAAATTTGATTTCATTGGGAGTGTTAGATTCTTGTGGATATAAGTATACAGGTCAAGGTGGAGCCCTCAGATTGTCGAAAGGGAATTTAGTAGTGATGAAGGAAACAAAGTTTGATAACCTTTATAAGATGGAAGGGAGTACTGAAGTAGCATCTAAAGTGACAGATGTATCTTCTTGTTTATGGAAGAAGCATCGAGGTCATAAGAGCAAGAAAGAATTGCAGGTACTGATAAGCGGTAAATCATTTCCAGACTTAAAATCTTTGTTTTTGAATTCCTGCTTGTTTTATATCTCTACAAATTATGATGATGGTATAAAGGGATGTTGTGTATGGGATCCTACTTCTCACAAGGTCATTATTGACAGAGATATTGTATGTATGGAACAACCAAAAGGGTTGATTCAAGATCGCAACGGTAAATTTGTTTGCATGCTAGATAATTCATTGTATGGCCTAATGGTACCCAGGAAAATATACAAGATGTTTAAATCCTTCATAGTGAGTCAGAATTTTTCAAATGGTAGGAATGACTATACAGTTTATAGTACATTCACAATATTGATGTTATTTGTTGATTATATGCTCGATGCAAGCCAAAGCGTGGATAAATTCAGTAAGAAATTGACTCAGGTGGACAGGATAATTCGGATGAGGGATCAAGAAGCAGCAAAACAAAACAAATTATGGGCATGGAAGTACATAAAGATGGTAATGGTAAGTTGTGGTTGGAATTCAGTATGAACATTGTAAAACCAGTTTTTATCCCTCTTGCTTTCCATTATAAGTTTTCTTCAAGCATAGGGTCTATCTATAAAGAAGAAAAGGCTATGTCTCGTGTAAGTTTAATAGGAGGTTTGTTGAATGTGATGAAATGGTTAAGACCAGATGTTTCACATGCTAATGATGTTGTCAGATACGTGACAGATTCAGGTGTTGCAGTGAAATGTGTGCTTTAGCATTTGAGAAGCACAAATGTCACCTATAATGGTTACACTTAGATGGTCTGTGATAATTTTAATGTATATTTTATAGGTGTTTTGGATAGGAGGAGATCTATCACTAAATATGTCTCACAACACAGTTGTGGAAGACTTGTTGGAGGTGGAGTGACCCCTCAAGAAATCCAAACTCATGCAAGTCACACAAGCGAGATCATGAAACCAGTTTCATTAGAGAAGTTGCAGTGGTGCTTGACTTCTCTTGGCTTGCAGAAAAGGTGATGAACAAAAGGAAGGAGCAAGGTATGAGGTTAACTGTTGTCAAGGTGGAGATTGTTGGAATTTTGTGACAATGAATTCCTCTAATGATAGATCTCGATCATATTATTCTGCGTTGATTACAACCAAATAGACCAAGTTAGAATATGGATAGGGATTGCATTTAATAATCAGTTTCTTGTGTGAATGTATAAATTCATGTAAGCCCGTAGAGGCAAACGACTGAGTGTGAGAGACAAAGTGAGAACTTGTCAATCTGATGTATAGAGTGAGAACTTGCTAATCTGATATAATCTCCATGATCTGAATAATAAGACAACCAATACCTATGCTTAGTGGGCGTAGCCCAACGTTTGGGTGAACCACGTGAAATCCCTGTATTCTTATTTGTATGATTGTTAATTATCATATGTGAATTGTGTTTTCGGCATTTACAATTCTAACAAATAACAGTGGTAGAAGACAGAAAACGAAGTGGTGTTGTGGACAGTTTTCAACCCGAAACGATCTTTCACCTTCACGATGAATGCCGATTATCGGATAAGATGGCAATGACTTCTTGTTGACAAGACAAATTCTTCGAGACAGATGGCAATGACTTCTGTTGGCAAGACAAATTGTTCCAGGTTGTTATTGTGCATCGTACGCTGGTGGACTTCGTTTAATCGTAACCATCTCTGTCAATAAAGATTCATGGCCACCGTTATAAATACAAGCGAAGTTGGTGAATGAACAAGGGTTTCACATGGTGCTCGACGTAAATACTACGAAATTGTATTTTCAGGATACAAATGGCATGATAACGATGTTTTCTTTCCATGGAAGAAAGGTTTTATTTGTAGAGTTTTTCAACGATTTCGGTTAAGTATTTGGACTTTCAGATTGATGAATGGGCGCTCAACGGAGCAGATATCGAAAATTTAAGAAGGCCATTAATGGAAAATTTTCCACGATTCTCTGGAAACATATTCTTATCATCAACAATTTCTGCCGACCAGGTCAGGCACACTTTATTGCATCAACAATTTCTGCCGACCAGCGTACGTCGGATATCATAAGTATATGCCATGAATGATATAAACCATGGCTGGAATTCGGTCAATATCTTCCACTCTTCTCAAAATCCCAGCGTTTATAACAATCTTCTAAGAAGTAACCCACACATATACTGGTTTGGAATACAGTTTTGTTGCATCCCCTTAGGCCCACATTGTTGGCTAGTAGGTAAAGAACTGATTCTTGTACTTTTTCCCCGAAAAAAATGGAGCAGAGTTCATACATTTAAAGCTAGTTCATCATCGCTGAAAGAGATGGAATACAAAATTCAATGACTAGAAGTTCCGGTGCAGTTTGTCAATGACAAGAATTTCCTTTCCATTTTTGTGGAAAGTGGAAACCCATTTAGCTTTAACTTAGATAATACTCACCTTTTTTTCTTATTATATATTGCTAAGTAAAATAAAAGCCTGGAATGTCATAGATATATAAAATTGTTTTTAGAGAACAGGTACATTTTACAACTCACTATCATAACTTCCGGTCATCATATTATACAGATTAAAAATCTTGGAATAATAAACTTAGCATGAGACAAATAATAATTATTTATTAACAATTTTATATAAAATTCTAAAATTCTTATTATAAAAAAAATTATTAATTATAAAAAGGAATTTGAGGAAAATTTGTTCACCAATATCTTCGATTATCTTGAATTGAATGTTACTCCATATTGTATATGTACAGATACATATATATATTAATTTAGATTCATTTTAATTAGAAATCTTTAAACACAATAAAACAATTATATTTTTAATTTTTTAATTTTTAAGAAATTTTTATTTTAATTAATTAAAAAAATTAAAAATATAGTGATGTGAACTAAATTAAATTTTTTAATTTTTATGAAATTTTTATTTTAATTAATTAAAAAAATTAAAAATATAGCGATGTGAACTAAATAATAAGTATTAATCAATTTTTAGATTTTAAGTTGCATGTAAGACTTGTCCTATAAATAAGGATCTCATACATTAATTTGGTGTCTAGCTTGATCATGATCTTAAAATTAAATTATATTATTATATAAAAATAACAAATTATAAAAACAAAACTATATTAATTATTGAAAAAACAAAATAACATTTATTTAGCACTATTTTTTATTGATGATGATGATGATGACTAACGTCCACTAAGACCTAATTGGTCTATCGGACCTTAAGAGGGTAAGTGATTACTTGTGATTCTTTAGAAGTTTGTTTCTGTGCTCAAAAAGCCTTAAGAGAAGCTTTCCAAGATCAACATACTTTTGTTGAGTTAAGAGGTTAGGAAGGTTGGTAGTGTGATCAATATTTTTATTAACTTAGTATTATTAATATCAAATTAAATGGTAGAAAATATTTATATACTAGTGTAAATTCATCTTAATTAAAAAAAATTAGATAACAAATTTTTATTCATGAGTATGTTAGGGAGTGGACACTTCACCTATCCTCAAGGACAAAATCAACTAATAATGTTAGAAATTAGTGTTGATGGAGAGCTTATAAAGTACATTTGATGAGATGGAGCACTTGAGAAGAGGTTAGTCCTTAGGAATATCATTAAAAAGTTTAAAAGATGGAGAATTGAAAAATGTTTAAGAGATGGAGAATTAAAATAAAAAATAAAAATAAAAAAAGGAGGCCATCACAAAAAAACAATATAGAAGAAATGAAATTTCTTCTATGTTTTTTCCTCATGGCTCTTTTTTAGATTTTCTTCAAGAAAAATACAAGTAATATTAAATATAGAAAATTAGGCAATTATAATATGTTAATTTATACAATGTGTAATCAATTTTCCTGGAAATGTGGGAAGATGGGAGAAAGTATTGGATCTGTATATTTGAGTGGCTAAGTGGCTAAGTCTATTTATTATGAGTACCCCAAGGGTTTTTCAACATGGTGAATCCATTTATGCATTCAAAAATGAAATTTAAACAATAGAAAATTGTGATTTTCTTCATAGTTATGTCACCTATGTTTTGGCCCTTATCCATTGACTTTTTATGTTTAATAAAGTGTTGGATCTGCAGATTTGAGTGGTTAAGTCTATATATTACGAGTTCCCCAAGGATTTTTCAACATACCAAATCCATTTATGCATTCAAAAATGCAATTTAAACAATAGAAAAATGTGATTTTGTCTAGAGTTATGTCATTGGATTTCAGTAAAAAAGGCCAAAACGTAGAACAGTTAGACAACACCTTATCTTATGTCGTAATCTAAGCGTTCTACATTTTGTCCCTTTTCTAGTGACATTATTTCTGTTTAATTTTGCACGAAATATAGGGAGAAAGTGTTGGATCTGCAGATTTTAGTGACCAAGTCTGTATATTACGAGTGCCCCAAGGGTTTTTCAATATGTTGAATCCATTTATGTATTCATATTTAGTCCAGAGTTATGTTGTTGGATTCCAACGAAAAAGGCCAAAATGTTGAACAGTTAGACAACGCCTTATCTTATGTTGTAGTCTAAATGTTCTACATTTTGGCCCTTTTTCGATGACTTTTTTTGTTTAATTTTACCCGAAATATGGGGTGGGCCAAGGAGGCCACCTAGGGCACACAAGTCAATCACCTAGGCACAACACTTCTTCACCTTTTGATGAGGAATTAAATATATATATAATAAATGGTTCCCTTGGTCTATAAAGTGAACCGAGACTAAAATAAAGCATTCTTACCTTTTCTTCTGAATCTATGTGTCTTGGTTGTTTTCTTTTCTGAGTTTGCATTTTACATTCACGTCAATTTCATTTTTAGGGTTTCTGAAGAATAACCAGCGCTCCTTCCTTCATGGTTGCCTCCTGATGACTCTGTTTTCCATGCTTCCACCTCTGAGAGCAAGCTTATCTCATTATATAACCACTCTCTCAGGGAGAAAATCATTTCCTTCGAGTTTTCTAAGGCAGAAGGGAGGGCGCACCAACTGGGGTTTGTGCCCTTGCTGGTTTTTTCTTTGTGGGAATGAAGTGAGTGCACCCTCTTCCATGGTTGCATTGGGCTTCTCCCACTAACCCCCGGAGGTCACTCTGAGATCTCCAAAACCTCCTGGCCACTCTCAGGTCACCCCGGTCTGGATCCCCATTTGCTTGGTCACCCAAACTAATGGTGCGCCCCTATTCAAATTTTCACCCTTGAGGAGAGATTTTGGTCAAAAGTTGAGCTATGGATTGCATGGTCACCTTCTCCTGTAGATCACCTTCTTGGCAGATCAATTGGTATCAGAGCCACAATATCCATGGAAAATCTTTTGATCTTGAAGATTGAGCCAAAAAAAAAATTGAGGGGGGGGTTCCTTAAGGAAGCCATCGAGTTTGGAGGGGGGGGGAGGGGGGGTTCATGAAATAATCCAGAGTTTGCCCATTCCAGGGTTTCCATTTTATGCAAGAAGAGCCATAGATCTCATAAGCCCCAAGGGAGCCCACATCTCCATTACCACAGAGAGGAGCTCCACAGATCTAAAACAATACAGATCTCTCCCTCTAGACCAGTTCAAGCTTCGTTGCCTCAGGGTTTTGATTCCTCTGTTCTCAAAACAAAGTCCTATGTTCAGCATTACAACCTAGGGGTGCATTTTCTCTTCAGCTGGCCTCACAATGCCTCCATGAAAATATCCTTTGGCAGTTGACTCAGACTCCAACACATCAAATCTCGTCTAAGATCTTGCCTTCGTCCTCAATGAGCTACTCAGAATGCAACAACAAAACAATCCAGATCCATTCTGATTGGACACTCGAATCCAACTACCCAAGTTTTTTGGGCAAATGAATGGTGAAATGGTGGATTCTTGGATCCGTAGCCTATCCACCTATTTCAATACATGTCCAGGCCTTACCGAGGAAAGAAAACTCTAGATTGTCACCTTGCAATTAGAAGGACTGGCACAAACTTGGTGGGATACAGAGAAAGAGAAGACCACATTTGTGATAGAGATTGGGGATGCTCCAGAATCCTCTACTTCGCAACCCATCAAAACCTGGGCTCGAATTTCCGAAGCTTTGAGAAATCGCTTCTACCCACCTGGGTATGTGCAATCCTTATGGATCAAATGGCACCAACTTCGACAACTCCCTTCACAAGGAGTGCAAAGCTACATAGACTTCTTCTGCAAGATGCGCCTATTACTTCATGTTCCAGATCCGGAAGAGGTAATCATATTAAAATGTGTGGTTAGTTTATTAATTCAATTCCATCGAGAAGTAGAGTTGTTTGAGATTCCAACTTTAGATAAAACATTTCAGAGATCTTTGGCTATAGAAAGGAAAGTCGCTCCTAGAGGTCGTATTCCTCAGTCTCGCCCTTACACCAACACCCCCGTCTCTCAACCATCCAACTCCCATCCCTCAACCCACTTTCCACCTCCTCAGACTCAAAACCACACACCCAATACAACTACAAGGACACCCTGGTGCTCATTCCACAAAACTACTTCACACAATTCATCAGATTGTCAAATCCTTCAAAATCTAAAAACAAACAAAACTCTACTCACTGAGCTCATTGCACCTTCCCAAGTAGAATATAATGAAGAAGTTCCTCTGGAAAATCCCACAGAAGGAGATCCCTCATTGATTCTAATGACCCAAGAATATTCGAACGCATCCACCCAACCCCTCTTCACCCATAACTGCCAAATCAAAAATGCCTTGGCTTTACTGATTATGGGTAATGGAAGCCAGAAAAATTTGGTGTCTCAAGACCTTGTCAACCGCCTTAATCTTGTCACCACTCCACATCTGCAACCCTATCAACTCAGATGGGTCCAAAAGGATGGCCCTCGCCTCCTAGTTTACAAGTGTTGTCTAGTCACTTTCTCCATAGGCCAATTCAAATATATTGTCCTCTGTGATGTCTCCCCCTTGGATTGTGCGGATTTGTTGCTCGGTATCCCATACCAAACCCGAAGAAATGTTATCTATCTAGCCAAATCCCGCCAATACAAAATTACCAAAGTAGGCCACACTTATATCTTAACTGCAACAAAACCCAAACCCCCCTTCTACCAAAGAACAAATCCCACATGTACACTTAAACCAATGTGTCTCTCTCTGTTTGGTGCACCCAATAACACCAAACAATACAACGCACCATGCTCCTGAAACTATGACTCCCCTCCTCCATGAGTTCGCAAAGGTATTTCAACCTCCGGAGGGACTTCCCCCCTCCCGCCACATTGACCATTCCATTCATCTCATTCCCGGATCTACCTTACCTAACACCCCTACTTACCGATTGGACCCAATAGAAACAAAAGAAATGGAAAGACAATTGACCGGCCTCATCAACTTTGGCCACATCCAACCTTCAGCTTCTCCCTGTGCTTCTGCCGCCTTTGTCATCCCTAAACGAGATACCTCATAAATGCACCTTGTCACTGATTACCGAGCCTTGAACAAAGCCACAATAAAAAACCGTTACCCCCTTCCCTGGATTGAGGAACTACTCGACACCCTCCAAGGAGCTAAGTGGTTTACTAAATTGGATTTGACAGTCGGCTACCATCAAGTTCGAATGAACCCAGATGATGTTTGGAAAACAACGTTTAAGACCAAATTTGGTCTTTTTGAGTGGAAATTCATGCCTTTCAGTCTCACCAACGCCCCAGCCACTTTCATGAGGCTCATCAATGACATCTTCAAAGCATATTTGAGTCGATTTGTGGTCATCTACTTAGATGGCATTCTCATCTTCAGTCGGACATGGGACACTCACATGCAACATGTCCGACAAATTCTCCAAGAACACAAGTTGCAAGTCAAAGAGAAGAAATCATATTTTAGTCAGACTTCAGTCCCCTATCTCGGCTTTGTGGTCAGCTCAGAGGGTACTCAACCAGATCGATCTCGCATCCAAGCATTGACACAATGGCCTCTACCTTCTTCAGCTAAGGAGTTGAAAAGATTTTTGGGTGGCATCAATATCTATTGTAAGTTCATTCACTCTTTTTCAAATCTTGCTCGACCTTTGCATCAGCTCTCAAATACTTCTTCTACATTCATCTATACCAAAGAAGAAACTACTCACTTTGCTCAACTCAAAGACGCCCTCTGTTCATCCCCTGTTTTACATCTGCCAGACTTCTCCCAACCCTTTGAGATTAACTCTCACACCTCACAATATGTTATTGGTGTCGTACTTAAACAGGGAGGACACCCCATTTCTTACCACTCTGAAACCATGTCCAAGACAAAGAAAAATTATAGTACCTATGACAAGGAATTTTATATTCTGGTGCAAGCACTCAAACAATGGAGGCATTATTTTTTGGGTAAAGAAACCATTTTGCATATCGACCACCACCCTTTGATTTTCATGAAATCTCAATGGAAGATTCAGGAACAAAGGCACCTTAAATGGTCCTCCTACATTCAACAATTTCACTTAGTCATCAGATACAAGAAAGGCACTTCTAATAAAATGGATGATTTGCTAAGTCGACCTCCCACTCCAGTTCTTTCCATTCTAGAAGTACGTTGTGCTACTTATGACACATGGAAAGATCAATATGCTACTGACACCGACTTTCAAGAGATTTGGGAAGCTTTGCAAAGCCCCACGGTGATCAATCAGACCCCCTTCCTAGACTACACTATTCAGGATAGGTGGCTATATAAGTTGAATTTGTTATACATTCCACACTCAGAAGACCGCCTCTTTCTCATCAGGGAAGCGCATGCTTCAACCTATGGGGGGAACTTCGGGACCACAAAGACCACCCAACATCTGCAACACCATTTTCATTGGACTTCCATGCAACCTCAAGTTGAAAAATTTATCATAGCTTGTGCCTTATGCTCACAAACCAAGCCATCCAACCGGAATCATGGGTTGTATCAACCACTGTCACTTCCTTCTCGGCCTTGGGATTCAATCTCAATGGACTTCCTAAGTGGACTTCTAGCAACCCAAAAGAAACATGATGCAATATGGGTAGTGGTATGCCACTTCAACAAAATGGCACTTTTTATCCCATGCACAAAGACTACTACAGCAACGCAAATAGCAAAACTCTATTTCCGTCATGTCTGGCCCCATTTTGGCCTCCCAAGCAGTATCATCTCAGACAAAAATTCTTGCTTCCTCAATACATTTTGGAAGACCATATAGGCTCTATTGGGGTGCCACCTCAAGTTTTCTATTGCATTCCATCCTCAAACAAATGGCCAAACAGAGGTTGTCAACAGAGTCTTGGTGCATTCTCTCCGAACTCACTTTGGGCGTAGAAAACAATGGGACAATTACTTACACATTCTCCATCATATCTACAACAAGGCAACCCATTATTCTACAGGCTTTTCACCTTTTGAAGTCTACTTGGGCTTCCAACCAACATCTCCAACCGAGCTTCCACTCACTTGGGCTCCTTAAGGTACCTTGCATCAATAGCAGGAGCAACTGTCAGCTCAACAATTTCTCCAACAAATTGCACAATGCCACAGTGCAGTCACATCAGCACTCAAAGCAGCCCAAGATCATGCCAAGCAGCGCCATGACAAACAAAGAACCTTCATGGCCTTTCAACGAGGGGATCAAGTCCGGTTACACTTGGATAAGAAGCGCTCAAATGCCACCATCACAAGATTCTACCAATCAGATATGGTATGTATACAATACTCGACAAGATTGGAGAAAATGCATATAGGTTGGATCTGCCACCACAACTGGGAATCCACAATGTCATTAATGTAAATCACTTAAAGTTGTTTGAGCCTTCCCTCTTGGAAGAACCAGTCACCATCACTCATCAAGTGGACAAAATTCTTGATTTCCAACTCCCATTGGCCAAAGACACTATACTGGACACTCAAAGTCGCTCTACAAGACACCAGACTTACACTGCATATCCGGTAGCCCGCCAAGGCCAAACTCCAGCTCAGGCAAAGTGGATCACAACTGATGTATTTCACAACAAGTTTCCGCATATTCTCATGGAAGTTGGGACGCTTCCAGATCTAAACACGGAGGAATTGGGCCAAGGAGGCCACCTAGGGGAACGCCCACCTAGGGCGCACAAGTCAATCACCTAGGCACAACACTTCTTCACCTTTTGATGAGGAATTAAATATATGTAAAATAAATGGTTCCCTTGGTATATAAGGTGAACAGGGACTAAAATAAATCATTCTTACCTTTTCTTCTGAAGCTATGTGTCTTGTTTGTTTTCTTTTCTGAGTTTGCATTTTACATTCACGGCAATTTCATTTTGAGGGTTTCTGAACAATAATCAGTGTGCCTTCCTTCATGGCTACCTCCTGGTGACTCTATTTTCCATGCTTCCACCTCTGAGAGCAATCTTATCTCATTAGCTAGCCACTCTCTCAGGGAGAAAATCATTTCCTTCGAGTTTTATGAGGCAGAAGGGAGGGCGCACCAATTGGGGTTTGCGCCCTTGTTGGTTTCTTCTTTGTGGGAATGAAGTGAGTGTGCCCTCTTCCATGGCTACACAGGGCTTCTCCCACTAACCCTCGGAGGTCACTCTAAGATCGCCAAAACCTCTTGGCCACTCTCGGGTCACCCCCACCTGGATCCCCATTTGCTTGGTCACCCAAACTAATGGTGCACCCCTGTTTAGATTTGCGCCCCTGAGGAGAGTTTTTGGTCAGAAGTCGAGCTATGGCTTGCATGGTCACCTTCTCCTGTAGATCACCTTCTTGGGAAGATCATGGGGAGAAAGTGTTGGATCTGCAGATTTGAGTGGCTAAGTCTGTATATTACGAGTGCCCCAAGGGTTTTTCAACATGTTGAATCTATTTATGCATTCAAAAATGCAATTTAAATAGTACAATTTTACAATTTTGTCCAAAGTTATGTAGTCATATTCTAGCGAAAAAGGCCAAAACATAGAACACTTATGTAACACCTTATATTATGTCGTATACTAAACATTCTACATTTTGTCCCTTTTCCAGTGATTTTTTATGTTTAATTTTTCCCGAAATCTAGGGAGAAAGTGTTGGATCTGCAGATTTGAGTGTCTAAGTCTGTATATTACTAGTGCCACAAAGGTTTTTCAACAAGTTGAATCCATTTATGCATTCAGAAATGCAATTTAAAGAATATAAAATTATGATTTTGTCTAGAGTTATGTCGTTGGACTTCGGCAAAAAAGGCCAAAACGTATAACAGTTAGACAATGCCTTATCTTATGCCGTAGTCTAAATATTCTACATTTTGGCCCTTTTCTAATGACGTTTTCTATTTAATTTTCCCGAAATCCAAGGAGAAAGTGTTGGATCTGCAAATTTGAGTGGCTAAGTCTGTATTTTACGAGTGCCCCAAGGGTTTTTCAACATGTTGAATCCATTTATGCATTCAAAAATGAAATTTAAACAATAACAAACTGTGTTTTTTTCCATAGTTATGTCGTCGGATTCCAGCAAAAAAGTTCAAAACATAGAACAGTTAGACAACACCTTATCTTATGATGTTGTCTAAACGTTCCACATTTTGGCTATTTTCCAATGACTTTTTCTATTTAATTTTCCCCAAATCTAGGGAGAAAGTGTTGGATCTTCATATTTGAGTGGATAATTATGTATATTACACGTGCCCCGAGGGTTTTCAACATGTTGAATCCATTTATGCATTCATAAATGCAATGTAAACCATAGAAAATTGTGATTTTTTCCATAGTTATGTCATCGGATACCAACAAAAAGGTCAAAATAGAGAACGGTTAGAAAACACCTTATCTTATAATGTAGTCTAAACGTTCTACATTTTGGCTATTTTTCAATGACTTTTTCTATTTAATTTTTCCCCAAATCTAGGGCGAAAGTGTTGGATCTGCATATTTGAGTGGCTAATTCTATATATTACACATGCCCCAAGGGTTTTCAATATGTTGAATCCATTTATGCATTTAGAAATGCAATTTAAACAATAGAAAATTGTGGGTTTTCAACATGTTGAATCCATTTATGCATTCATAAATGCAATTTTAACAATAGAAAATTGTGACTTTCTAGAGAGTTATGTTGTTGGATTCCGACTAAAAAGGCCAAAGTGTAGAACACTTAGGAAATGTCTTATCTTATCATGGTTATAATAATATTATTCACATCACACCTCAAAATATTAGAGTATTTATTTCCTTATAATGGAATTTTTTGGTGTGTTCACCAACAACTTATATTCTTCATAAAGATAGTCATTCCTCCTACTTTATATTTCACTTATTCACTTTCATTTTTCATTAATCAATGTAACTTTATTCTTTCATTAATCAATGCCAATCTATATAATCTTAAGAATGTTTATACTCTTCCTTAGATCTTAGATAATCTTCATAAGATAGCTTTTAAGGAAAGAACATTATATTAATATTTCATATATGTGTGTGGAAAAAGTCTATGAAGGAAACAAGAAATTTGTTATTATTAAGTATTTTTAAGTCCCACACATCGATCACTTTATATATATATGTGTGTATATTTATATATAGTTGATATGAAAATATTTTATTTAAAGTGGATATTAAAATATGGAAATTATTTTTTGAAAATTGAAACATGGAATAATATTTTTTTCTTTCAATAACTTTATATGCTTGACATTACCTTAAAAATAAATTATTACTATTATTATTATTATTATTATTATTATATAAGAATAATACATTATGAATAAAAGATATTTTATTTATGAATAATATATTGAAATATGTTTTTTCTTATTAATATTTTTTTAAAATATTATAAAATGTTAACTCTATATTTAACATTAAGGAATTACACATTGAAAACATTTTTCAACATGAAAATTTGAAGTATTAATAAAATAGATTCAAATAATATTTAAAAATCAACTTAATTATAAAAAATAATTATAATAAAACAAAACATCAAATCAATTTTTTTATCTCAAAGTTAAAAATTCTTAATTAAATTCTATTTTGATATGTTTCATAAATAACCTTCAAAACCCAACACACAAACTTTCTACAATAAATAAGTCAATTAACAGATTGAACACTTATTTTTTAAACACATAAAAATAATTATAATAAAACAAAACATCAAATCAATTTCTTTATCTCAAAGTTAAAAATTCTTAGTTAAATTCTATTTTGATATGTTTCATAAATAACCTTCAAAACCCAACATACAAACTTTCTACAGTAAATATCTCAATTAACAGATTGAACACTTATCTTTTAAACACATAACACATTAAACACTTATCTTTAAATATCCCAATTAAAAAATCAAACAAATTGAACACTTATCTTTTAAACACATTAAACGCTTATATGATGATTGTCACTACGTTGTAAATGTATTGTCTAAAGAATATTTACACTTATGATGATTGTCTTTAGCCTATAAATTTATGGTCAAATAGGCTAAATTTATGGTCAAACACATTTATATTACGTTTATATTGTATAACGCACGTTTCCATGGTTAAAACATATTTATGTTAAGTTTATATTGTATTACGCACGATTCCATGGTTGAAACAAATGAAACCACTTGTGAAATTTGAGTGTTTTGACAACTTGGTTATCTGTTTTCACAGTTTTAAGGAAGAACCAAAATTTTCAAAAATATTTGACAGGCAAATAGACCAGTGACTAGTAGGTCAAATTCCATCGGTGGTGGAAACTAAGATTAAGATTCATACTGTGTAGATACCTTGTCAAATAAAGAAAAATGTTCATTTGTCGAATAAATGAAAATATTTAAATTTCAACGAATTCGCCCGTATATAAGATGTTCAACTAAATTGTAATATATCGTGTTCAATGATAATAAAATTGAATAGAAAACAAAATTACTGTTCTACCTATAATTTGGAAACATGCAGCCTACATAAAAAAATCAAACCCTAACATAGTTGTTATGGATAGCCCAACCGTAAAAAAACGACGTAAAATCTATCTCATCAATTGCCCATACCTTGGAACGAAACCTCACGACGCTTAAGAGTGTTCCTCCGATTTGTTTGGTCAATTAGAGATGGGATTTTATTGGGAGCTGTGCGTTATAGCCATCGAATCGAGCAATATGGCCATCGTCCGGACTAGAAAAGGATTCGACGAGGACGATTTTGAGAGGAAAAGGTTTTTCTATTTACGATGACAGGGATGTCGAAAGAGCCGGCGAAGATGAAGATGATTTGAATCAAATATTTACTGGCATATACCATTGGTCCAATTTTAACAACGATGTATTCAATATAATATTGTCAATTGGTCCATCCAAAGAGCCAAAGGACCAAAAGGATGATGAGCAGACAGGCTTCGAGTGGGAATGTTTAATGGAAGGGAGTATCCAACGTCCGTTTATTCTTTAATTTTCCAATATCGTTTTCACAACTTAGGCTCAGGGTAACTCGACAGTGTGTTGAAAAAGACGTCAATATGCCCAAGAAAGATTTGGCAATCTTAATAGAAAACCACATTGCCGACGGTTTTTTGCTTCTCTTAACCCTAGGTATAATGAACGCGATCAAAATTTAGACCTCTTAATAACAGTAGTAGAAAACGAAGTGGCGCTGTCGACAGGTTTCAACCCGAAGCAATCTTTCACCTTCATGATGAATGCCGATTATCGGGACAGATGGCAATGACTTCTTGTTGGCAAGACAAATTCTTCGAGAACAGATGGCAATGACTTCTGTTGGCAAGACAAATTGTTCCACAGCCAGGATAACTCGTTATTGTACATCGTACGCTGGTGGACTTCCTTTAATCGTAACCATCTCTGTCAATAAAGATTCATGCCCACCGGTATATAGACAAGCGAAGTTGGTGAATGAACAAGGGTTTCGCATGTTGTTCGACGTAAATACGACGAAATTGTATTTTCAGGATACAGATGGGATGATAACGATGTTTTCTTTCCATGGAAGAAAGGTTTATATGTAGA
This sequence comes from Picea sitchensis, assembly GCA_010110895.2. Classification (NCBI taxonomy): domain Eukaryota; kingdom Viridiplantae; phylum Streptophyta; class Pinopsida; order Pinales; family Pinaceae; genus Picea; species Picea sitchensis. The sequence goes on along the minus strand of SNQJ01S0014525.1, from coordinate 142,654 downwards.
ATTTTTCAACGATTTCGATTAAGTATTTGGACTTTCAGATTGATGAATGGGCGCTCAACGGAGCAGATATCGAAAATTTAAGAAGGCCATTCGCACAATTAAGACAATTTCAGAAAATGGAAAATTTTCCACAATCCTCTGGAAACATATTCTTACCTAATAGTTATAGTGGCTTCGAGGTCAGGCACACTCTGTTGCATCAACAATTTCTGTCGACCAGCCTACGTCGGATATCATTAGTATATGTCATGAATGATACAAACCATGGCTGGAATTCGGTCAATATCTTCCACTCTTCTCAAAATCCCAGCGTTTATAACATTCTTCTAAGAAGTAACCCACACATATACTGGTTTCGAATACAGATTTGTGGCATCTCCTTAGGCTCACATTGTTGGCCAGTTGGTAAAGAACGGATTCTTGTACTGCTTCCAAAACAAATGGAGGAGAATTAATACATATAAAGTTTGTTCATCATTGCTGAAAGAGATAGAATACAAAATTCAATGACTAGAAGTTCGGTGCAGTTTGTTAATGACAAGAATATCCTTTCCTTTTTGTGGAAAGTGGAAAGCCATTTAGCCTCAACTTTGAAAATACTCACCTTTTTTTTCTTATTATCCCAGCCTGCCTTTTTTTCTTATTAATTCTGCCTGCTAGCAGGGATATAGTATTCCATTTGCACTTTCACTGCATATTAATATGCCTTTGACTTAAAATTTGGTATGAAAATATAATATAGTATTCCATTTGCACTTTCACTGCATATTCATATGCCTTTGACTTAAAATTTGGTATGAAAATATAATATAGTATTCGATTTCCACTTTAATATGCCCTTACTTAAAATTTGGTATGAAAATATAATATAGTATTCAATTTCCACTTTAATATGCCCTTACTTAAAATTTGGTATGAAAATATAATATAGTATTAGATTTGCAGTTTTGACTGCATATTAATATCCTTTGACTTAAAATTTGGTATGAAAAATATAAGGTTGAATATACTAAATAAATATTTATATTTTTTTTTATGTTGGAGATATAGTTTACCATATAATTGGTTAGTTATTGATTTGGATTTATCTTGGTATGAAAATATAATATAGTATTAGATTTGTAGTTTTGACTGTATATTAATATCCTTTGACTTAAAATTTGGTATGAAAAATATAAGGTTGAATATAGTAAATAAATATTTATATTTTTTTATGTTGGAGATATTGTTTACCATATAATTGTAATTGGTTTGTCATTGATTTGGATTTGTCATATAATTGTAATTGTTTAGTCATTGATTTGGATTTGTCTAGGTTGTTGAGAGATTCTTTCAACCTCTTTTCAAGTTTAAAATAAATAGATAGCATAACGAATTTTTAAATGTTTTTATATTATGTGAATACTTGATAAAAAAAAATCATTTTTATGTGCAATTCATTTCTTATTTGGTATTAGAGCGTTGTGTGATGAGTCCCACTGTGAGTTAAATCTGTGATTTGCATATTGATCCGTGGAAAAATCACGCTTGATTTCCTCCACTGTGAGTTAAAGCTGTGATTTGCATATTGATCCGTGGAAAAATCACGCTTGATTTCCTACACTGTGTAAACCCTAATCACTGTGTAAACCCTAATCAGAAAACATTCCTCCACCATTTTACAGATCAACATAATGAACACATTTGTTGGCGCATTTGATCAGAGTCCAGTTTGCTGACCTGTAAGAGATTGTTGTTCGCCAATAGAAAAGTTCGTTGCCATCTTAAAGGTGCCGCAAACTGAAAACTTCACACGAAAGGGAGTTGTTGCTGCTGCTGAAAAAAAAGAGTAACAGTGTTTACTCAAATATGGATTCTCTATCATTTAAAGAAATTTAATGGCCTCAATTTTCATACCTGGAAAGTCAAAATATTCAAATGTAATTGATGAATAGAGGTTTGTTCTTTAAAGTTATTATTGGATTATTTTTTTCAAATATTCAATTGCATTGCATTTAATTGATTTAACAAAATCATTTAAAAAGATTTGGAAGCAATTAAATAAATTATTTTAAAAAAAATTATAAACGCAAAGTTCTCTAAAATTGCAACTCTTTAGTCTTAAAATGCATGATGAACCACCTTTGATCAATCATATAAATGATTTAATGCTTTTTTAAAACAATTAGTTGAAATTGGTACCCTGGTAAACCCACAAGATACTAAAGAAATTTTATTAAATAGTTTGTCTTCTAAATAACAATATTGTATTTACATTAAGTTATCCCCTATCATCATTAAAAGGTTGATGGAAAATTCGCGAGTGAAAGGATGGCGTATGCCTGGGGATTAGAGAGAGTGCGCTGAAACATTGGGAATTTTGAGAGCGCAAAGTTGTAGTCTTAGTCCCATGCCCTAAGGTCTTCTTAGGAAAGAGTTAAAGCCATAAGGGTCCACTTGCCCTAAGTTTTACTGCATTCTCTCTGGCATGAAAGGCTGACTGGTGGGGCTTGCCAGAAGTGAATAGAGGTACAAGTATTTATTGATGTATATTGTATTTACATTAAGTTATCCCCTGTCAATCATTAAAAGGAAATGAAGAAAATAACAATATTGTATTTACATTAACTTATCCCTAGACTCTGTGGTTGCATCACTTTTAAATGAAGAAAAAAGGGACAAATAAAGAAGACAAGATGTTCAACATGGAATGTCACTATTTTCCATGGGTAAGATGTTTTTACTGTCATAAATATGGACATGCATGGAATTGCAGAATCTTGGCAAAGGATATTTTAAATGGAAAAGAAAAAGGAGAACTAGATAGGGCAAAGGATATTTTAAATGGAAAAGAAAGATGAGAACTAGATAGTGATGAGGAACCACGAGAACCATTTCTCAAACTGTTTTAAAAGTAAAAGGGATTTAAGTTATTTTTTTGTGTTTGTTTGTAAATGGTTGTGAAGTCCGGACCTTGTTATATTATGGTGATTAATTTGATTATATATGTTATAAAACATTTTTTTTTTAATTTTTATATTAAACAAATCAAGTTGTATGATCAACTTTTGAACACATTCATCTATACCATTTTTCTAACAATTTACTGATAGCACAAAAGCAAAATATCCAACATATGGTGGTAGATCCATAGAGTAGTTTATTACTTCACAGCTTTTATCGCCAAAGTAATGAAAAATGATTTTTTTTGGTATGCAATTGATTTCTTATTTCTTAATATAATAAAAAGACTTGTTTTCTTAAATTTGAGTGGCGAATATGTTTCAAGTGTTAAGTGTTATTGCACGGTTCACTTAATTCGATGTTATTTAATTAATGTTAAGCATTTCTACATTGGACAGGTAGCCTGTGTGGTAAGCAAATGATTTGAATTCTTAAAAAATAATATTTAAAAAAATCATACATCCCACGTTATTATTTTTAAAAAAGGACATACATTCCAAGTTACTTGTATCGTTCGTTCAATGTTATTCAATTAAGGTTAATGTTAAGCATTTCTAGATTGGACAGGTAGCCTGTGTGGTAAGCAAGTGAATTGAATTCTTAAAAAATAATATTTAAAAAGGTCATACATCCCACGTTATTATTTTTAAAAAAGGTCATACATCCCAAGTTACTTGTAGCGTTCGTTCAATGCACAGACAGATATTCTACACAACATGGGCTTCAATGTTCATCGCAGATCATAGATCATATTCTAAAATGATATATTTTGATGTTCCGATGTTGCATAATACTTTGTCGATCTTTGGCTTATTCTTGATATCATCACAAGCGACCAATATCCAGCTTGCTAAGTAGAATTAAATGCTGCTACGTAGCATACCGATATCGTTAGCCATCATCAAGAGCGGTATTTCCTTCTAATTTCGTTGGTAGTGTAGGTTATTCAAACCTTGTTTTTTCATCATGCTTCACTACCAGACTCCAGTAGAGGCTTCTGGCTTCTCGAACCTCCATTTTTGCCTAGGTCCAGTCATCATTGATCTTTATTGCTCCTTTGCCAGCTCAAATATATCTCAAACATCAAGTATTTAAAGCAGTTATAATTGGAACCCTTTGACAAAGCCAGCTCGAATTTATTGTAACTTGAACAAATCTAACGGCATAAACCACGTTGGGGCTTTTAATAGTTTTTAAAATTAAAATTGATACTCTTTAATATAAAATTTATATTTATAGAAATGTGAATATTTTTAATTAAATTTATATTGTTTGATATAAAATTATATAAATATGATGATGATTAACGTCTACTAAGATCTAATTGGTCTATCGGACCTTAAGAGGGTAAGTGATTACTTGTGATTTTTTAGAATTTTGTTTCTGTGTTCGAAAAGCATTAAGAGAATGTTTCCAAGATCCCCATACTTTTGTTGAGTTAAGAGGTTAGGAAGGTTGGTAGTGTGATCAATATTTTGAAAATGAGATCTAATATGGGTATAGGCTGGACAATCTAAGAGAAAGTGTTTTTCATCTTCAACCTTCTTAGTGT